>JAWWUD010000134.1:0-294916 GCA_033964015.1 Scolanthus callimorphus | reverse complement strand
AAACAAGAAGGCCTTTTACAATTTTTGAAGTTTATAAGTCCTAATGCGGGCGAAGCGCGCATCTATTTTCAACATATCAGTTGAAAGAGGGTAAATACACGAGAATAGTAGTGCAAGTGATATTTTTTCAGGAGCTTCAAACTCGGTGTTTAATATAATAATATATAATACCTCAACAAAAATATGCATCCCCCCCTTCATGTTATGAAAAAACTTGACATCCCCCTTTTCCAGTTGTAATGTTAAATTTGAGATCCCCCCTCAAAATCCTCTGCCTCCCCCCCCCCTCCCCCCCCCCCCCCCCCTCTGTAGTATACAAAATGAATGCAGCCTAAGCAAAGTTGCCCACACTTGATTTCTATTTTTTCCCATATAAGGTAAACTATTCTCATGAAAGTTCATTGGCTCCTGGCCATCCAGCTCGCCATACAAAGCGCATGCGCAAATGGACAAGCATGCAACGGCGATCTTGAGATAAGAAATTTGCTCTCTATCATCACGTGATCAGTAGTGTCCCTGCGCATGCTCTGAATACATGCTCCGCATGTGTGACAGTAACGGTCAATGCCGGAGCATGAACTTCATGGGGAAACACGCCAGGTGCGAATTGAACAACGCGACGCATTTGAGCAATCCTGAGCACTTCCTGCCCCACTCAGAAGCCCATTATGTGGTTTTATAGCGCTCGGCCCCCCCACAAATGCAGTGAAGCTTTTGCAGTTTCTGGGCAGCGGTGTAAATGACGCGCGACGGTAAAGACTACAGATGCAAGCAGAAAGGTCACAAGGAATTCAAGCCGTACATCTCTTCGCAAACAAATCTTGACTGAGCCCTCAGTGAAGCTGCTGACCTGCTGTTATTTCGCATGCGCAGTAAGACAAAATAACCCCCCTCCCCACAGTCAAACTCTGAAATGAGATTCTGTTGGAAATGTGCCGAGGCAGACAACGGAGTTTATAATTATATTTTAGCTGATCGGAGACACGAGGAAAGCTGAAACTTCAACTAATCTTGATCAGCACTGACCTTTGCATCTAGCACAATTATGACGCTTTGTATTCTCCCGGGGTCGCGTTTTAACTCACTGAATATTCCTGAGATGTTTCGCAAGATGACGCCATGGGATTCGAGAGAGGAAATTTTGACGTCTCATTCCTCGAAAACTGAACCTAGTACCACGCTCGAACTTTCGTATACCTTCAATTACCCTAAGAGGATTCAAGAAAAGTGGAAGTCTTTTGGAATTTGTGTCAAAGTTCTTTAACTTATTTATTTTCTTCGAGCGGTCGTTTCTGAAGAAATTCCTGTGTGAAATCATTCATTCGGTGTTCTTCGCTGATCGGAGGCCCGTCGAAAGCAGTAGAAAGTCGCATGGAATGCTGCGAGGTGTGGAAGATAGGAATTAGCCAAGAAAAAGCACCACGGAAGTGTATTCTGCAGAAATTCTTGTTTAGTGCTTGCCATCTTGAAATTGACAATGTTGTAGCAATAATTATTCAGGTCAAAATTAAATACTTTTTTGTGGAAAAACTGAACCTAGTACCATGACGAGAGTCGGCACAGACATTCTACCATTACACTCGTTCGTATTGCCGTGGAGTTGTTCTTGGAATTTGTGTCCAACATACTGAAAATAATTATTTCATTGATACGAGTATTCTTCCTTCGGTGTTGCAATGTCATTTGCAAGAACACTCGAAAACAAGTAATTCAGAGATCTTCGCGGATCCGAGGCTCGATTGAAAGCAGTTGGAAGTCACATGGAATGCCTTGGAGCATTGGAGATGTGAAAGATTTGAATTATTCAAGAAAAAGAATATCGAGATTTCAAGTGTATTCTTCCTTGCCATCCTGAAATTGACAATGTTGTAGCAATAATTATTCAGGTCAAAATTAAATACTTTTTGTGGAAAAACTGAACTAGTACCATGACGAGAGTCGGCACATACATTCTACCGTCTACATTCATTCGTATCGACGTGGAGTGGTTCTTGGAATTTGTGTCCAATATACTGAAAAAATTCATTCAAATAAGTATTCTTCCCACTACAGTGCAGCAATGTCATTTGCAATTACACTCCAAAAAAATCATTCAGAGATCTTCGCTGATCCGTGACTCGATTTAACAGATTTAAAGCAGTGGAAACTGAAAGTCTTCTTGAATAGAATGCTATGAGGACTTTGGTGCATTGGAGATATGAAAACATTTGAATTTTTCAAGGAAAAGCATATCGAGATTTCAAGTATTCTTCGCTTGCCAACTTGAAATTAACAATGCATTGCAAGTAATTATTCAGGTGAAAGTTAAATATTTTGTTGTGGAAAAACTGCACGAAGTACCATGACGAGAGTCAGCACAGATATTCTGCTATCCACATTCGTTCGTATCGTCGTAGAGTTGTTCTTGGAATTTATGTCCAACCTACTGAATATGAACGAGAAACATCAATAGAAGTATATGACCGGAAATGGCTAGAGTCTAATTAGTAGCAATTGCTTTTCGAGTTAGGTTCCTAGTATAGCCAGCGCCATAGCGAAGCAGATTTAGGGAAGATTATAACCTAAAAACATAGCACTATAAAAACATAGCACTGATGTAAACGGATTGATTTGCAATAAAAAAGTTTCATAGCTGGATGGCTTGCGAAAGTTATTGTCACCAGCGGTGATGAAGTCATTGCCTGGAGTGCTGGCACTTGAAAGGTTCAAAGTATTCTCAACTCCCTTTGTGTGTTTCCTGACATTACGTAAGCCGCATTTTCAGTTGATTAGCTTAGAAAAATCCAAGAAATCGTCTCTAGTCTTGGCCGCAATAAATTTGTACAAGCGCAGTTTGCACCAAGCGTAATTATAACCATATTATCCGCTCTATCACAAAACATTCAGAAACTTCTAGCTATAAAGAGTGCGCACATCAGAAAATCGCGGACTTTCTGAAAACATACACAATATTTTCTTTTATATTAATACAAATCAAGAGAAAATAAATCATTTTCTCTTGTTCAAATATGCTATTATCGCTTCGGAATCATTCACTCGATGTGTTATCTGAATCGTAAACACTATTCGAATTCTCGCTTCGCATCGAAAAGATCACGCAATTTGGAATTTGACTGCAGCTTTTACACAAGTCAGCTGTACATATTGATTTTACAATGTGGGCTCATGAATAAATTCCAGCGCGCGCATATATTTAGGCAGGATACGAGTCCGCACAAGTTTTGCTCGTTTCGATTAGATTTCCGCTCGAATTCTTGTGAGGTGAGTAAATTCAAGGCCATCATATTTCCATGAGATCTAGGGAAAACGTAAGAGCACAACCAAGAAACCCAGGAAAAACTCTACAATCAAATAACGTTCAATTTTTCAAGACTAAAATTTGTTTCTGAGTCGAGCTTGAGGATTATTTACGGATGTTTGATTCTCTCTACACTAGAGCGGGATATTTCTGATAGAATCCTATGATATCTCTTTTTTGTGTAAATGAGGACGAGATATCATAGGATTCAAGTATATTCAAAGCGTTCAGTCGGTAGATTCCGCCGAAAAATAGCACTCAAAAGGCGATATTGCCCTCGTCGCTACGCGACTCGTGCGATATCGCTTTTTTCGTGCTATTTTCTTAGCGGAATCTAGCCTCCTGAAGCTTTGAATAATCCTATAGTATAGAACTACTGTGAAACAAAATTTCAGATCAGAAAGATTGCTATGGCCCGGCGCTAACAGTGTTTCATGTGGAACATAACTTCTATTTCATTTATTTATTTTTCCAGTCTGGATAAAGGTGGACAATGAAGTTTGCATTCGACCCAAGGGTGACGGTTTCGGAGCCTTTGTTATGCCCATGAGCGGTATGATCGATACGTTCCGACTCATCCACGTACGCGGCACAACCGTTTGTTTAACAGACGGTAAGACTTCCTACTGGGGATGTGGAGCCAAATCCTTTTCCATCTTCATCGCGCATCCTACTTCCAACCAAGTCGTCTTCCCCGAGAACTTGGTTGGTACGAAAAAGTACTATCATTTCCATGGGATTAGCAGCAATGCACAAAATGTCACGCTGCCGAGTCTTGTCAAGTCCATAAGAGTAGAAGCTGGCCAGACATTTAATGTTTGGTATGGTGAGGATTTATTTAATAGAGACCAGCAGAATAACTTCGGCGAAACTTGCGCCAGTATTTATGTAAGTTATGACGACTAAGACCAAATGTCCATTACTGAGATGGACATTACTGAGATGGACTGAGATCATAGAATGTTCGGTGTAGTCCTCAGATAATGATTCCAGCACATCACTGTCACATACTCACCATCACTGTCACATACTCACCGTTTTTTATATACCGCTATGCGTCACATCATGTTGCATGCGTTGTTACTGTGTACGCTTTTTTTGTTTCAGGGGAAATTATTTCGTAAGTTTTCGCCTGTTGTTGAGTTCATGTTCGCCTGCATTCTGTCGCTTTCTGTTGTAAGCAATATTGCAGTTCATTTGTCACTTTTTTACGACCGTTTTTAGAAGCACACAAAGAGTTAAAACATATTATATTCTAATTCGCTCACCCGCTCAACCGAATATAAAACATTTATCATGAAATACGTAACTACTTATTAGAAGTGTGTCCACACAAGACGCGTGCACTCTTTATTCACACTATTGTTCACACTATTATTCACACTATTAATCGTTCACGCTGTAATGAATATAATAACTATAATTGTAGTATTTGACATTGATATTCTTAGGGCCGACCATTTAACTTTTGAGGGGGGGGGGGCTTTTTTTGTCAGTGCAAGATTTTTTTTTATACCTCTGTTAAGCGGTGAGAATTTTTTTTCCAATAAGAAAGAAGGGTTTTAGTCACCATTTTGCTGTGCAGGAAATTTTTTTCGGCCCTTTGGGCCGTGCAGGAATTTTTTTTTCAAAAAAGCCTCCCCCCCCCCCCCCCCCCCCCCCCCCCTCAAGAGTTAAATGGCCGGCCCCTTACTGGAATAAAGATAATATTCATTGTATAAGTTAAACTCTTCCAATCATTGGGTATTTAATTTAGAGTGCTAAAGCGACGAGTTGGACGCGAATGAATTACGCATGCAAACTGTAATGCTTATATATTAGAGTCTAGTTAATCAACCGAAACCATGTGTAAACAAACATGCATACCCTACACGCTAATAAGGCGGTATACTTAAGTAAGAGTTAAATACATTTAGTGATATGAAATAGTCGGCACAAATGACACAATAGAACTCTTCTATCGTTACAGTTATAGCGCTATTCACTGTTTATAAATATTTTTGGCGCCACACCAGACGACTGCTTATCAGAACCTTCTAAGCTTTTAGATCGAGAAACGTTCTGGATTATCAATCACTGTTCTATAGAACCATTCGGTCTAAATGGAGTGGATCCCTGTGCTTTTTGATCACAGGGATACCAACCTAGGGACCACAGGCGTTCATCCTTTAACAGTATAAATCCCGTATAAATATATTACATGTAAGCGTTGTAGTTGTCACTGATGAAGGCGTAGAGTATGGCGTTTTTATATTCCATCGTGACTGTTTATAAACATTTTTATACTAATGTGCCAGCCGTAGATTAATGGCGCCTTTGTGCTGGTTCAGGGGGCGGATCCAGGTTTTTGGAAAAGTGGGTTGCGTTTCTGGTGTGAAGAGACAGATTTGTCATTGAGGCTATTAAAATGATATCTTTAGGCCTGTATTTTGCTGTTTTAAGCCATTTTTGTATCACAAAAAGGTGTGTGTCAGCATCCGACGCATCACAACACAACCCCCCCCCCCCCACCCACTAGACCCCCCCCCCCCTTAGATCCGCCCGTGGTTGGCACATTATCGTTAATAACAATGGATGATCCGCACAGTGTTGTTTGTAGAGATGATAGTTTGTAGCAGAAGTGATGATCATCACCATCATTCATTAAAGATGCAGTAAAATTATTACTAACTTCGCAGTTAGTTACTGGAGGTCAGGTGTCTGTGGCTGATAAACCCTTCATCCCTTTATTGTATTTTTGTCATCTATAGACAGTGTTATTGTTTAGCTGACCTGCTACATTAGCTAAACTGGCCGCGTATCTTGCTCATTCCAGCGGTTTCCCTCTAAACCGATCATTCTTCGGCTAGTCGAGTGGATTTTACATATTAAAGAGCCCTTGTCAGCCACTCCTTTGTTATGACTGTTTTCAGTCGATATCAGACAACGAATTACGTATAGAAATCTTGAAATGGTCTTCTAAAAACAAAGTTTATTATATATTTATCGAATTCAATCGAAATTATTGCACTACATTCCCTAAATCAGCCGATGGAAATGGATGTCTCGGTATGTCTCGGTATGTTGCTAGGCTGACAAAATGGAGGATGACAGAGGCTCTTTTTAAAGACTAAACAACCACAAAGTTATTACACCAGCTCTGAAAAATCCTATAAGATTTATTGCAAAGTAATTGCCGATATCTCATAATCTGTAAGGGGAAAAAGGATCATCTAAAAAATAACTCGACCTGTGAAAGAGATATCATAGGATGCACTAACAAATGATCACGGTTCGCTCCTTGTGGTGTGCTCCTGGGTAAAACCTCACGATAAAGTGTGAGTTGATATGTAAGTGCTTTTCAAATACCTTGTAACAAATAATAATAAATAGTAAAATTCACACAAAAACGAAAATCTCCATCGCATCTTTATAATCACTGTACTACTGATTTTTAGATTTTTTTCCAGTGCGTACTGGATTTCTTACTGGTTTAAATAAAGTAGAAGAATTAGCACTTTTTGGAGATGCGGAATCCATTGTCCTAAGCCCGGCGCTTGAAATTCCAATGAATTCCTTCATGGGCCCTGCAATTTATGCTTACCCACCGTGTGGAATTTCATATTTTTGAAATACATATACCCTTGAAATTTGCTCTTTACTAGGGTACCCACGCATAAATGGACGATTCCAGCTGTTATGAGATGCGTGCTGCATGTCATACTTGTATTACATTTCACCAACAAAGTGCGAAGAGTGTGCACGTTCCATCCAGGCAGTACGCGCGTTTATAGCTGGAACCGTCCATTCTTCCTTCATTAGGACCTCCCTCACAGGAATTGCAGAAGTCCAAAACAGGGTGTTCAAATTTCCAATCTTTCCAAAAAAAATTTTCATTATTCCTAACGTGGTAAGTGTGTAGTTATACATCTAGTCCTCAATACTCTCATTTTCATAAACCGGCCCTTAACGCGCTCCTTGATATATTTCACATATGCATCAAGATGAATATACTTCCGCTAGTTTCGATTCTGACAAATCAGGGGCGAAGCCAGGGAGGTCCTGGGGTTCATGTGACCCCTCCTTTTTAAAAGAAACGTACAGTAAACATTAAGAAAATATCGGTAAAATGGAAAAGGGCACCATACATTTGTTCAGATGTGACCCTCCCGACCAAATCCTGGCTACGCTCTGCAACTGATATTCCTTCGGCGGACCCGTGGCTACACCCGTATGCCCGGGTTCCCTCCACCACTAATAGCGCTTTTCTACAATACTCTTGACTGTCTAACCTTGCACTTCTCTCGCTTTTTGACCCAACACACCTGCTTGACGCAGTACATGATTACAAATGCGAACTTCTACACGCGTACGTCCTGATGATGAGAGCCTAGACTCGAATCATAAAGCAATGGGCAAATCATATAAATGAATAAATAAATGACATGTAAATCCATGCACCTGCATTCATGCCGTCGTCCACAATCATTGGAGCCAAGAATCCAGTGAGAATTGACATCAGTGCTAGCGCTGCTCCCTCCAGACTGTAGCAGCTGAGCTCGCTTTGTTTCTATCAAGATCTCCACCCCTTTTCTTATTGCTTTTCGTATCTTCAGTATGATTTCGCAGATGTATGTGTGTCTAATGCGCCTTCACAGGTGCTTTCATGTTAACATCATGATCTAAGCGGTACACGTCGACATTAGGTACGATCTCCGGTACAAGACATTCTTGAGATTTCATATTGTTCTCTCTTTTACGATTGTCTAGGAGTAGTTTCCTTATTTTCTGGAATCTCATCCATTTTCTGCTCAACATTTAACCATGTATTATAATGTCATTATTCAAACCACGTCAGATTCTTATCTGCATCTGCTACGGTCATGGGTATCAATGTTTTCCTGATCAATGTTTTTTTTTGTTCATACTCCTTAGAATTGTCCTGACTTTCATTCTCGATTCTGCCGTGCACTGTTGCTATTTCGGTACTGCTATACGCACTCGTTTTCGTTCTGAATGCTCTTGAATCGTATCGGAGTCGGAGTTCTTAACAAGAATTGACTTCTCTGGCACAGAGTATCCTGCCAAATCATTTGGAACACATCCTTGTATATAAGAAGACGTGTTCCAGTGTACCATCTCATTGCTACTAATTTTTCCCGAGAAATGTTAGAATGTGGGACTTCAACCATCTGAGGTGGTAGGCTCACCATCATTATAATCTTTTAAGTCAATGCCTTGCGATTTACTCGATCCTTGTTGATCCCTGGTCATCTACAGCGTCTTTATATTGTCGCGCCACCCTAGACAGGACATATTTACTAAATAAACCCCTTCTGGCGGCTTGTAATATCGGCGGATAATGTCCAAGGATGAAAAATGGTACGAAAAATGAACAGTTGGCCGAGAAGCGAAGCTTCGAGGGCAACTGTGAAATTTTGAGGACCATTTTTCATCCGAGGACATTATCCGCCGATATTACAGCAAGCCAAGAAGGGGTTTATTTATTTTATATCCCAGCGACTTCACTGAAAAACTCGAGAGAGAAAAAACATTGTGAACGTGAGAAAACCACTAAACTGCAGTATGGCGCGAAAAGGCAAATCGTAAGCGGTGATTGGCTAAGATATTTTTATTCAAGCTGTGATTGGTTGACACAAAAACTGTCAATCAAACCCTAACGTGGGGCTAGAAGAAATCAGAGCGAATTCACACAACGCACAAGTTCTAGTGCTTTCCCGAGTGCTTTTCTACAGAAATCTAGCCCAGATTTCGGGCTTTCAGGTCTAATTCCTTGCCGGACTGTTAATTAATTGTTGTGCTGTGAACTGAAGTATAAATTACAGCCGTGAAATGCAGAGTTGGAAAAATTTAGCGCTGCTATCGAACTTGGAAGTCGGCTTGCTGGACTACACTCGAAGTGGTTGAATTTTGGTTGAGCTGATTGCAAGTTGTTTTTCTATTTGCCAAGCTACGACAAAATGGTAAGTTTAAAAACAATTCTTTTATCGTCATTTTGCTCTTTTTTGTTTAGTTCTTTCATTTTTTTCGCGAATGCCAAACCGAATTAACTTGGATTGAAACAACAACAAAAAACTAACAACTTTGTAAACCATTCAAAACATTCACGGCAGTGTTTAGTTGACTTTTTTGTGTTTTCCGGTGTCGCCTCAGCCACCAATTTCCGTATTTCATCAACATTCTTAAACAAAAACCTTGGTTGCTTGTTTTTCGTTATTTTTTAAACAGAAAATATCCTGTTTTTGCTTAAAACATTTCTCCAGGACGGATATCACTTCCGACGGACAATATCGTCTGATATCTGTCCTGTGAAATGCCGTGATACGTTTCGACCAATGAGCGCGCGTTAAAATTGATCACTGGGATATAATAAGGTATAACCGAGGTTCTCTGGTTTTAGAACAAGGTTCTCTTGTTGTAGAATTGTCTTATGCTCTTGTTCAGAGCATGTGTTACTTTGAATCCCCCTACAAGGAAAGTACAACAGCAGCTCAAGTAAATGCATTAGTGGAAGCTTGGAGAGGTCTGTCGCCTCAGAAATACCTTCAATGAATCGTTGGACTAGTACCGAGTCACCTAGTTTGTGGGTCCTCTGATATTCGCTGGATGGACAGCCCGGCCGCCAGCTTGCGTTAATGTCACTGTTTTTTCCGGTTTTATGATTCCAGAATAACAGGTTTGTGATCCCCGCGCGAGGGAGATCAACAATAAAATACTCTTATCTTCAATGGGATGAACATATGGCTCTCTCCTGTCCTTCTCATGAGCTCGTGCAAGATTGTGATCCTGTAGACACCACTACGACTCTTACGTTTGGAACGAGAAAACAACGGTATCATCCTTCATAAACAATTTTAAATATTTCAAAAAAATTAAAAATGTTAATACGGCGCTAAAATTAAGGTCCGACGTTTCGGCATTAACTGCCGCTTTCTCAAGTCAACAAAAATCCAGTAAAAAAGTAAGACCTTTGTCAGCCGCCATTTTGTCAGCCTAGCAACAAACCGAGTGTGAGAAAGAATGCATTTTCTTCATATGTGGTGAATATTTTCGATTGAATTCACTAAATGAGGTGTCAGTTCTTGTTTGTAGATGGATGTGTTGAGATTTTTAAATTAGATATTTAAAAATGCTATACATAATTCTTCTAATATTCAATGAAAACAGTACCAAAGGAATGGCTGACTAGGGCTCTTTAAAATGTTTGTTATGAATAGCCTGATGTCCAGATCGAATTACTTCATAGCTTTAGGTTCAGAAGCAGTAAAATGTAATTATCAAAGCAATTTAAAGTCTTCGTGTGCGCCAGCCTTATAAAGATTGCCTCTACAATCGCCAAAACGTCCTTGAATCAAACAAAGAGAAGACTTAATCGTCCTTTGTTGACCATTTGCCAAAGGGGTAAATCCTATTTCGTTTTCGAGTGATAACAGTTATTCCTGATCTCACGTGGGGAGTCTTTTGAGAGCTTTTCTATTATTTTCGAACCACTGTTTTTGGCAAGAAGAGCGAATCATTTAAGAGAACAATGAGAAGATTTCTTGCAAAAAGGTAAATGCATTTCAACAACAGCTGTTGTCATTTTCAAGTATACCTCTAACAGGACACCTTGCCAGGTAAGAAATCCAAGGATTATATTGAAACTTTTTGTTATTTTCGTTATACGTAGTTGTATTACAACCACATTAGACTAATATTTGGTAACAATTTAAGAACATATTGAAGAATATAGCTCAGACTTTAAAATTTGATGGAAGAACATTTGCGAATTGAGATCTTCTATCTCGTTTTACACTTTTAGTGTTTTAAGTTTAGCACTTGTATATGAATTTGTAAGTTTCTACTCATCTATCGAGATATGAATGCATCTTCGTTCTGGTAAGCCATTTACTAACAAATCAGATGGAGGAAATTTCTCAAAATTGAAGAGATCTTATCAAAAAAGAGTGTAGACACGTAACGACTGATCCACAAAAGCGGGGCACTTAATTGTACCCCATACCCAGGTTTTTCTTCTTATTGGGGATGTGGTGGAGAAACTTCTCTGTCTTCCTCACTGATCAGACTTCCACCAAAGTCATCTTTCCCGAAAAATGGGATGCTCCTTTTTATCGCATCCCAGGGATTGACAGCAAAACACCGGTAGTCACCTTGCCGACACTTGCTGATCCCATACAAGTAGTAGCTGACCAGATATTTCATGTTTGGTATGGTGAGGATCTGGTTGGTGCCGCTGAGGTGGATAACAGCGGTGAAACGTGCGTCAGTATTTATGCAAATTATGATGAGTAAGAAAACACGTTCATTTAGGAAGTGAACATTCCTTCTCTTTGAGAAATAAAACTGTGATCCCCGCAGCGTTGTTTGTAGAGATGATAATTTGTAGCAGAAGTGATGACCATCTCAAATAATTAATTATAGAGATGCTAGAGCGGATATCAGATGACTCTCGTGAGTAATTCGCAGTTACTTTGTAATCACTCCTATACATTTTATTCAGAATCGGTGTAATCACTATGCGATTGGTTTCGCTACAGCCATATGAAGTTCGCTCTATTGTCCGCATAAAGTGCACCAAGTTATCAAACTTCGCAGTTCCAATACCTATGGTCAGGGGTCTTGCTGACAAACCCATATGCCCAGCTATTACTGCTAGCAGTCGGCCCATGAAAAGGGGTCCGGGATCCAACTTAATTTCAGGTTTAGGATCACGCCGGGATCCAGAGTTAGGGATCCGAGATCCAGAGTGAGGGATCCGGGATCCAGAGTTAGGGATCCGGGATCAAGAGTTAGGGATCTGGGATCCAGAGTGAGGGAACTGGGATCCAGAGTGAGGGATTCGGGATCCAGAGTGAAGGATCCACGACCCAGAGTGAGGGATCCGGGATCCAGCTAAATTTGAGGGATCCGGGATCCAGAGTGTGGGATCCATGGACCGGGTGATTCAAAATTCTGTGGATCCCTTTACAGATGGGCGGATAGTATCGTAGCATCGCGGGGACTCGAGTTTTCAAAACATCGGTTTGTCTTTGGCTAATTAGCTGCTCCACCCTCAATCAAATCTTACGAGCCATCAGATCATTTCCCTGTTTCCCCTAGTGCAGTCCTGCAGTCGCAATGGTTTCCGTCGCGACGTTGTCTGGCGTTAGTTGGAGAAGGAAAGCCAGCTGACTGCACTAGGTGAAACGGCGAATTTTCATTTGCTAAGATAGCTTGATTGGCGTACCAGCAAAGGTAAAAATCAAAACACAATAGACCTCTTCGGCTTGGGCGTAATGTTTTGCCCATTTCAGATCACGTGGTATTCCCATGAGTATTCTCTCTTTGTTTAGCATGATTCCATATTCATATATCCTTCGGTGTGTAGCAGAAAGAAAGAGAGAATACTCATGGGAGTACCACGGGCAAGCCGAGGAGGTCTATTTCATGTTGTTGAAAGCGTAGGTCGCGATGCATGGTTTTGGCTGTTAAAGAGCCCGTGTCATGGCCGCCATTTTGACTCGCCATTTTTCCATCAGTTAGCGACGTAAAGTAAGCGGAGACGTAATAAAAAGGAACCCTTTCATTCCACACTCGTTACGAACCGCGTTAATGAGGAAACTTAGTTCGATTCTGCGCACTACGTTCAAGCACCAATTTAATTGATTCAGGTGACAAATTAGTATTCAACTTGAGAAGGCAGACTTAAACGGAACATAGCAACACGAGTGGGAGCATTTGTTTTTCCCTTTATATTTCACTGTAAGGGAAAGAATGGCGCCCTCTTATTATTCATGAGCAAAGTTGAGAATATCCCATATTGCAGTGGACGGTTTAAGGATGGAGTATTTATAGGAATGAATAATTTTGCTCAAAGCGTTGCTATGCAAATCGGGGTTATCTTGAAAACCTTCAAGCGCGTGGAAACTTCTCCCGCAATTTATGACTAAACTCGGCATTTTCCCAACGAAACCAAGCCTCACACAATTTGTAACAGTGTTTCCTTGAGATAATGTGCTATAACGAGTTTTAATCCGGTAAGGTTTAAACATATTATTCCACAAATTTTGATACCCACTTTGTCTCAAAAGTTCCACATGAATAGGCTCATTGCCATGCTGTTGCTCCATAATATTCCTTGATAAATTTAAAAACATTATTATGTTTGCCTCTATAAAAAACATGTATCTAGCCGGAAATATAATCAGGAAGTAACCTGCTTATTTGTGCTCGGGTTTTTTTGGTTTCTTTTGTAATATTTAGACTGCAAATGCGGCACTCTCGGTACATACACAATTACATACACAATAAACATAACACTCAAAATGCGCGCTCTAAATAAATCTATTCAGATATGGGCAAACTGCCAATATCACTAAATCGTGTTATTTCATTTCGCTAGCTACTGTTGTTGGCCTGGTAAACTAAGTACAGCACAGTCAACGGTATCATGTGCGAACAGCTGCTAGCTGCTACTATAATTTTATCTCAAATTTTGTGTTCTCAGAAAACCCCTCGACGTTCCTATTTCGCCATTTCAAAATCTTTAAAATCCGCACTAACAAATTCAATTCCCTAAATGGAGCTAAAATGCGTTATTTCCTCTTTATGGCTTCGGAAAAGAATTCAAGACGATCACCATGGAAGCCCACAAGAAAGGTGAATAAGGCTGGGGCAAAACCGTTTCAACACTGATCTGATTCAACTTCATTCATCATTATTTGTTGAGTCAGCCATGTCAATGTTGAATTGGTTTGTCTCCAGCCAAAGATAGGAGGTACAGAAATACAGCCCTGTCCACAATGCAATGGCGTTTTGTAATGCACACACGTTTTCTGGATGTTGGTCGTCAGGGGCGTAGCAAGAGAGTAGTAATATATAGATTTAGGCACTGCCTAAAAGCGGAGCTTCCAACTATTATAACGAATAAAAGATGGTAGTAGTTATTGTAGTATCAAAAATACATTTATTATATTTAGACTAATATTATTGCCTTTCTGCCTTTTACAAAACACAAAAAGCACGAGGACAACTCAACTAATAAAAATGTAGACACCCGTAGTTCACATGAGGTGAGATATGAACCTCGTCCCCAGGGTCTTGTGGGTAATTTTCAAGATGGCGAGTAGAAGACCCTGGGGGAGGCTGAGTCACATGACCACTGTTTGAAAACATGGGAACGAGGTTGTCCTTTGTTGTGAAATGAGACAACTTTGGGGTAGGGACAAAACTGGCACCTGTTTCACATGAGAAAAAAATGAAAGATATCTTGGTGTTGTGGCTAACACATGTGGCACGCACTATCAAGAAAGTTGGCCCAACCCCTGACCTGTCAAGGAATAGGACAGGGAAATTCTTGTTAGGGCTGTTGTTAGGCCTAACAGACCAAACAGCCCAAACAGCATTGAGGAAACATTCCTTGCTTCCACCTCTTAAAAGACCTGGGGCACAAATGATAAACACCTACTAACAACCCTAACTCCAGGGGCGTAGCCAGCACTTATGAGAGGGGGGGTTCCGAAATTCAAAAAATAAAAAACTCCCTAATAGATCAGACATGTTTTTTGCGTTCTCGCCACAGGAAACCCAGCCCAAAATATTGATTTTGGGGAAAAACTAGCGTTTGAAGAAATTTGCTACATTTTGTTGGAGCTTTTATTTGTTGTCTATTAAATATTTACAATTTTAGTAGTATGTCGGTCCAGAACAGAGGCGAGGGGGTTCCGCTGCGGGAGAGGGGGGTTCCGAAACCCCTGGAACCCCCACCTGGCTACGCCCCTGAACACCACTTACAGACCTAACAGTCTTAACAGCTCTAACAGTCCTATCAGCTCTAACAGTCTAAACAGCCCTAACAGAGGGCTGTTAGGTGTTGATCATAATATGTGCCCTGCCTTTTAGGAATGCTTCCTCTCTGCTGTTTAGACTGTTAGGTTTGTTGGCTGTTAGGGTTGTCAGGCCAGCCAGGGCTGTAAGGGCTGTAGGAGTTGATCATAATATGTGCCCCACCTTTTAGACGTGGGAGTAAGGAATGCTTCCTCCCAGCTGTTTGTCCCTAACAGCAGCCCTGTGCTGTTTTGGGCTGTTAGGCCTTACAGCAGCCCCTAACAAGAATTGCCCTGTCCTATTTCTGACTCATATGACCCCTGAGATAGACAGTTTTATGCTGTTCCTACACAAATACCATATCTCTCAGCCCAGAGTTGTCTCGGTCACAAGTGAATTGTTTGATTTCAACACAGAGGGATTGTATAGAGGCAAGTCTGGGGACCAAAATATCCCCTTATCCCCATATCTTGCATCCCCATATCTTGCCTCATTTGGTGCCTCAGCTGTATCCCTGCAAAATATCCAAAAAACATCCCCCTAAAATATTTGGTAATCTTTTCAACCCTAAAAAAAGTTTGCAGTTTCAAATTTTGTAATGACTAAATTTTCAAATTTTCAAATAAATGTGATTGCTTGATTGGCTTGATTTATTTTATTGCTTGCCACATGCCCCTGCTCTCTTCCATACAAATACTGTAATTCTTTTTAGAAATTCCATAGGGGTGGGGGTCACTTTTCAACACCCTTCTGGGCAGGGGGGGGGGGGGGGGGGCTTTACTTTTTTACTTTTTCCAATACAGCCTACCCCTCTCAACAAGGATTACTGGTCAGCTGGGGACACAATAACCAGGGGACAGAATAATATACACTTAATGACTGCTCCCGAGGGAAACATCAGTTTTGTTTCCCGAGAATCTTGATGTTTCCTGAGACGAAGTCGAGGGAAACATCGAGATTCGAGGGAAACAAAACTGGTGTTTTGTTATATAGCAGAAAATATACTGCAATTATTAAGTCAAAACAAATGTATTTCAAAAATGAAAAGAGAAGTTACAAAGTTTGTGCGCGACTGCACCATGTAAAGGGAAAACACTCATAAACAACACAATTTTCTTGCATTAGCAAAAACTTATCAAAATTAACAAAGGTTTTTAAAAAGACTCACGTGTTTACAATAAACTTTCTCTTTTTCCCCGTTCTCAAACGCGACGCATGAAAGCAATATTCCCCGACCAGTTAATAATTTTTCGAAATATTGACTGATCAGTGAATATTTGATTTGTACTTCACCACGTGACCTTGATTTAGCCAATAAGAGCGCGCGCTCGGTTGGAGTGAGCACTCGCTATATAACAACTTTCATGATTTATTCAGGACAATATTTATTCCTCAGTGGAAAAAACTGCATTATCTGACAGAATAGTAAGTAGAATAATTTCAGAAGAGAATAGTATTGATAGATACACCAGAGAAATTAATATGAGACATTTTACCAGGATTCCGGGCAATTTTGGCAAAGTGGCCAAAAATCCAGTTACTGAAACACTTAGAATCACTTCCTTGATTTTGGTCTATTTTGGAAACTAAATGTATGCCATGAACAACAAAATGAAAAACAGAGAAATATAATGTCAAAGTTCTCCACCCTGGAGTACTACAATGAAACTCTATGTTGACCCAATTCTATAAAAACCCTCAGCTGTATATTGAAACAGGTTGCTACTAGATTTCATAATGGAAATAACACAAGTTACTATACTTGCGTGCAGACCCTTCAAAAGATATTGGACCAGACACTACTCCTGGCCATACGGGTGTTAAGCAGAAGGCCGCAAAGTGCAAAGTGTTCCAAATACATAACTCCATATTATGGGTGGAGCAATTTTGTAGAAGGGTCTGAAATTCATGAAGTTTCAGGTTTACAAGATGTCCAGAAAAGGAAAAAAAAGGTACTCGAATTTCACCTAATTGCACTTAAAATACTGAAAAAATTTGGGGTTTTGGGGGGGGCAGAGAAAATAGAAATAAGACAGAAAAACAAAATAATTTCTGTTTGAGGGGGCATGCTCCCCCTGAGAAAAGTTTGAAAAACTTGGATCAAGATACTTCTTTTGGGTTTTAGAAAGAGGTGAAAACAATGAAACCACAGCAGAAACATATAACAGAGGCTCTCTTTATTCTGATCCAACAGAAATGGGAAAACGTTCTGTGCACTCTACTGACTTTCCTTTGAGCAAGGAAAATATTATTGATGCATAACATTTAACTTATATTTGGCTGGGACAAACCGGTTATGCACTAGTTAATTGAAGCCCCCACCCCTAGGGACCCGGGGTTGGGGATTTGAGTTTACGCCTGAACAAAAGCCGTTTAAGTCCCCACTCCATCGGGAGGAAATTCCTGTGAAATGCCCCTACCCTTGGGGCCTCCGAAATCACCTTTTACTTGCAAGCATCAAAGAAAGAACACCCCTTTCTATGATCGTCAAAGGGGAGTGGGACTCAGCTAGTGTGGTGTCCTATATGAAACAAGGGATGCAAGTACAGAAAAATGCATTAAAATCGAATGATTCCAATGAATTGCATCGTAGAACATGTAGATTTTCATGGCCAAAATCAAAGTGAAAGATTGACCGAAATAATTTATTTCAAAGCAAATAAACATTCCCTGGGGGGTTGGGACAGGTTCCAGAATCAAAACCAGTCAAATCCACCACCCCCTCGGAACAGACTCTTGTTTTAAAATGCTTTAAACCCCCACGATAACCCCACCCTTCCCTGGGTCCCAGTGGTGGGGGTTTCAATTGACTAGTGCATTACTCACGAAGAATCCAAAACAAATTGAAACACAGGTCGAAAGTTTTCATGAAATATCTTATAATAGATAGCTATCAATAGATAGAATAAAGTAATCAATTCTATAAATCAATGAATGGCCAAAACACAGTTGAAAGTCTATGATCATCTTTTCTAAATCGTATGACTGAGGAATCAAATTCCCTGAAGAGATCGTCTAGTCAGAGAAAATAATTCTCATAAAAAATAAAAAAAACATTCTTACCAAAGAGCTTGCAGTTTAATCCACTTCATACTGAATGTTTGTCCAACTCCAGCGAACAGTGAGTTTCCAATCCACACCGCTTCCATTATATCAGTGACTTTCAAAGCTATTCCATGTCTTTAGGGAGCTGAAGAACCCACAAAACACGGCAAAACACAAAAACTCCCACGCTCGATATGGGCACCATTGTTGTACTGTAACTCGTGACAAACCTTTTCAGTTCCTGTGAATCCATGTCCTGACACTATAGTCCATCAGCTGTCGAGGAGAGCCGAAAATAGGGGAACAAACGAAACCGTTTCCATGTAAATATTTATAGTACCTTTTTATCTGTCGTTTTTCCAGAGTATGATATCAATTTCACGACAATATGGAGGATTTTCAAGCGAATAATCCAGCACGTCTGGTGCAAAATTCCGGTCCCGAGTCCAGGAATCCGAGTCCAGGAATCCGAGTCCACCAAAAAACCATAAACAACATCAAATTCCACAAAATCAAAAGATGATGATTTAATACATGCTTTCCGGTAGACAATGTGGTAGAAGAGCTGAAGTCTAAAGTGATCAATAAGAACACTTCCCGGTTAACACAAAGCTGGATGAAAGTGTTTCGCAAATTCACAGCTGATAGGTGACCCAGCGCGCGAAAACATACTTAAACGATATAGCGTTTAACGATATGAACGTTCACCAAACGTTCACTGACCGTTTGAACGTTCATGCTAAACGTTCAAACGATCTAGCAGAGCGTTTGTTTTTCCAATCCGATCGTTCAAACGATTTGGCAAAGCGTTCAAACGTTTAGGGTAAACGTTCAAACGTTGTGAGACAACGTTCGAACGAGCGTTAGTCGGAACGTACAACTTTCATTTGAATTTAAGCAGAGAAAATGTTTAATCTTTCATAAAAGTACGAATAGAATTGACTCATACATTTAATACAGTAATCAAGCGAATGTTTCACACTTGATTTGTAGGATCACTGTGCAGCAAAAACTAATATAGTATTTATTCTACAAACAAACTAGTAAAACTCTACGAAGCGATGTTCATGCGGTGAATATTTTTTATTGCATCAAGAATGCCCGGAAAAAGGCCGCTAGCCTTTTTAAAATCATCTCGTGTCTTTTCGTCTTGTTTCTCTCCTTCTCCATGTAAAAAAAATATCAAAAACTAGATTACCGCGTCGCAAGCTTGCTCTGGCTTTTCGATGTTTCGCCTATATTTAGTAGATCGTGCAGAAAACGTCGCACTGCATAAGCGCGAAAAAATATTATCGCCGCTGTAAGTCTACTCGTGAAGAATTTACTTGAACTCTACAGTTCCGTTTTGTCATCGTGCTGTAGAAAACTATTAGAGTTATTCTAAACAAAGGTTTCCCGGGAATACGAAAGAAACAACAAAAGAACAAAACAATGGAAGGTGAGAGGTTTTTCATTCTGAATTTGTAATTAGCGTGACATTTCACTCGTTCGCAATCATGTTCCACGTGCAAACGGAGCGGGCCTCGAAACGTCTGATTGTTTTGAAGTAGTTCATTCCTGCAAACCAGAAAGAACAACATTGGAAAAGATAATATTATCCCAGCATGAGATAAATGTGATGAAATTCACTCAATGCGATCAATATGTTTCCGAAGCTGCGAAGACAAGAAGTGCGCGACTCCCAAGGTGAGTTTGTTTACGTTTTCTTTAAAAGCCGTCAAACCATTCCCCGGGGCGTAAAAAACTAAAAAAAAAACAGAGCTCTGCCTCTGTTCTCCGTAAACACTGGTTTCTTTATTGTTGTTCTCTACTGAATGTTTTATTTGGCCAGAACTCAAACTAAAGTTTGAAATCTTTATCATCAAGTATAATATCACTTCGTTCTACTCGTTTCTAAACAGCTTGAGAAAGCTCGCTAATGTATCGCTATATACCGGTTTTGACGGCAAGAGTTTCATCAGAGCGTGCGTATCTGCATCTCATCTTTACCAACATCATTGTTTGTACATCACTGATTCGTAAGTACGACATCGTTTAGCTGTATTGCGAGAGATCGTTTAACGGTCAAGGAAAACGTTTGCCCGAAATCAGTGAACGTTCAAACGATCTTAGTGAACGTTAGTTTTCCATGTCTAACCGTTCAAACGCTCAGCCAAATCGTTCAAACGGTCCGCTAGATCGTTTGGTGACCGTTCACCAAACGTTTGTTCTAAACGTTAACCCTTTCAATCCCAAACCGGCCCAAACCACCCTTTTGTACACTCAGGAACTTTAAAGTGTCTATCATAAAACTCACGGCAAAATGACACTTAATATCTGGTGATTTGTGTAGAAGAGTGATTTTTCTACTGACTAGAGAAGACAAGTGGATCAGAGGGTCGGATTTCTCACAGAAACAACCACTTGATTTCACAAAATAACTCGCGAGTTTTGACATGCAAAAACACACGCTACACTGAGCACAACGAGCCGTTTTTTCACGTAAATTTCTAGACTAAATCAAACACAATCAACAAGCCACAGACTTAACTTAAAAGTACCTTTAATCCTTAGCTCTGACCTGAAATTTCTCCTCTGCAAGTGTACATTCAAGGAAAATATGGCGCTTTGAACTTTGAAGCGACTGAACAACAAAGCCACACAAAACCCTAGCGCTTGGGATACCTGTGGTAAACCAATGAAATTTCACAGCGGTTCCCCCTGTATTGACAGGTTAGACGAAAGATTTATATAAGTCTTTTTGCCCTGCAACAATTAAAAGCAAAAGCATCCTCAGTTGCTTGCTTTTATGTCTAAAACACAGATTCCTAAGAACTCTGTGCTGAGGCAAAAAGATTCCACTAGAGAGGAGCCAGGGTTTCTTTCACCAAAATTTTTCAACAGCTCTCAGAAGAACAGTGGAAAAAGTCAATGAAACCCCTCAGCCATACTTCTTACTTGAAGCACAGCACAAATGTATTGTCCATAATAGACTTAATGATGTCCTATGGCCTCTTCTGAGTGGAATTTTAGTTGTATTTTTGACTGTTTTATCACTGAAGTCTAACCTGTGTGATAGCTTCCCGCCGTTTGAAAGCAAATTATGGGTCAGCGGCAAAGCTCTACAAAAAGCCCCAGCCCCCCTCTCAATGAAAACAGGAAACCCAGAAACGTGGTACTGATATGCAAAAATGGGCAGGGGTGTGTCTGTTTGTCCTCATAAAATAGGAATATTAGGGAAAATGCTATGGGACTGAAGGGTTAAACGCTAAGTCGTTTAGGTATGTTTTCGCGCGCTGAAACGATGCCGCCATCTTGAAAATCACCTCCGCTCATACATATCTATCAAACTCCACTCTCTTAAAACATGAAGAACACTACCATCCACAGCCAGATGCAGCAAGTGATGAAATTTAGCAATACAGCTCATGGCTTCCAAGCATAATTTGCAGCCAAGTTTTGATTTTATGCCATCGCAAGTCATTCGCCCAGCAAAGTCACAGTTCCATCGCAAAACTTCAATATTTCTACGTCTCCAACTCCACTCTTCCACTTCATCTCCAAGGCCGCAATAAAAGCGACGAGCATTCCTTCCTTTTGTCAGACAATGAAAATTACTTTGTTGAATTGTGTATGGTGTAATTTTAAACATAAGTGATCTCAACTCTGAATGAACTTTGCAGGTTATGAGTGATCGAAATCGTTTTGCTTGTCACATGACAATTTCTGCATATACTTAATTATAAGTAATGAGTTCGTTTTGCATACAATGTTTTTGTGAGGCATTTCCGGTTTCAAGAAAATAAAATGATAGAATCCTCTAGGCCTAGAAAGTGATTTCAAAATGGATATAATAAAGTGGTAATTGAACTTCGTGTCGTGCAATTTTGGTCTGAAATCATACTTGTGATTTCAAATCAAACTCGCGCTAAGCGCGCTCGTTTAATTTTGAAATCACGCGTATGATTTCGGACCAAATTGCACTCCACTCAGTTCAATTACCATTATTAATCCTCGACTATCGAGTAGTCTCAAAAAGATATATGATGGAAAAAAACAGGATGCCTCTCTTTGGTGGTTTAGTTTCTGCTCTGATCTCATGCTTTGCCCGGCTTCTTCCCCCTTCTTCCCGGGCGCAATTTCCGTCTAGGTCTCTCTGAGAGTCTCCGAGTCTCTGGCGCTTCCATTTCTTTCTGCTCTTCTACTAGAGATAATTTTAACCAAATTTATCATTCCTTGATCCCTTCCTCATCCCTCGACCCAATGTTTGTATTCTATGGCTTCCTCTTCGCGTATTTTTATCATTTGAGGCGTAATGCGTGATAGCACGGTTCTGCAGTTAGCTGTCATTTCTCGGCTTTGAAACTCCGACTGGAAGAATTTCAGGAGCAAGCCGGCAAAGAACATACTCCAACTTGATTATTATTCCCCACTCTACCAAATGTTTGGATTCCATGGCTTCTTTTCGGGCATTTCTCCTTTGAGTAATTATTGTAGGTCGTTTTTTCAGCCGCTAGCAGCCCTGTAGTCTTTTTATGATGTTGTCAAAACATGCCGGTATTTGTGCCTGCGAATTTACCTTTCATGTGAGCATCAGCATCCCCCCCTGACAACGCGCCCCTCCCCCGTTCGTTAGCACTCTTTCCTCCCTCCTGACAACGCGCCCTCCCCCAGTGAGTTGAGCATGCTTGACGTCAGGCTATTGTGACGTCAGGCTTCAGGAACACGTACAACATCCGGGGCTTGCTGAGACGTCCAAAAATCGGATCGACCCCTAGCAATTTCCACGTTGCTCAATAAATTCACACAGGGTACCCAATACTATATTTGCAGTTTTTGACGCTGTTTTCTTGGGTATGGTGCTCCGCTTTGCGTCGGCCTTCGGCCGCCGCAAGGAGCTCCGCTATAACAAAGTGAAAATGTTATAGTACGTACGCAGTTGCGTACTTTGTGTACAGTAAAACCCTCGTATTAGGCTAAACCCTGGTACCCTCGTATTAGGCTAAAATTTTCATTTCAAGCCCACTCCACATAAGAACCTATTAAGGCTGAAGTTCTAATTTAGGTTCTTATCAGTGGAGTTGCTGTAAGGTGTATAGGTGTATAGAAACGGCTAAATTAAGATCATCATCTGATTACATTTAAAAGAAACTTGACATAACATTTTTTTTTCTTTCAAGCTTACTGTAAGTACTCAAATAATTCCTCAAAATGTATTTGTAATATATTTAAATGAAATTCATACTCAGTGCATGTCTCTAAACTGTTTTGCCTGAAAAAGGGGATTATTCGTCATAACTAATGTTCTATAATGTGGATCATCATCAAACTTGGTCAGTACAATAATTTCAACAAGAGCTATATTTTTTTATATTTTGTTGCCATGGAAACGCTAATCACGTGACTCAGTGGCGGCCATCTTGGATTTTATACTTACGCCATCTGAGGACAGCCATGGAAAGGTGACATTGAAAGGTTATCACATATTTAGATACAGGGAATCTACCTTAAAATGAAGCTAATTGGATAAGTCGCACAACTTCAGTAAAAAAATTTAAATATAATTTTTCGCGGTTTTGAAATATATAATATTTTGAAAAACTGTCTTTATTAAAACATTATCCTAGATATCCAATTAGGTTTAAAGAAAGATCAATGCTACTAACATTTTGCTAAAAAGAAATTTCTGATTATTATCTTCTTTCCATACCTTCACGGGCGCTAAAAGTTAAATCCAAGATGGCGGACGGTGAGTCACGTGACATCGTTACCATGGCAACAGCAACTTTATCGTTATCAGAATTCCAAAATAAGTTTAAGGCCCAAGTTTGAAAGATTTTCGTTGAAAAATAACGAAATTACCAAAAAGCAGTCCTCGTGTTAGAGCCATGCCTTAAACTCACTGAGTATGAAAATTTAAGAACCTAATTTAAGAACCTTGGTAGCCTAAATTTGCTTTAAGTATCATTTATATAAGAACCTGTTTAGGCTAAATTAAAAAATCCAGGTTCTTGTACGCGGGTTTTTACTGTATTGGTCCTCGGCCCTGGTAGTTGTACTAAGAGGCCGTTTTAAAAGATAAGAGTTTAAAAAAAGTTATTGGCTTGGTTCTTACATCACTGTGTTTATGCTGTGTAGTATCTGTGAGCTGGTGAGCAGTGTACACAAGAAAGCGTTAAATAGCGAATATAGCCTGAGAGTAGTTGGAGATGAAACCCCATTTGGTATAAGATGGCGATAGTTTCGGAATTTGTAGTTAAGACATGATTCTTGCAGTTAATCATGACTGTACCATGCAAGCCACCACATGTGCTTCAATATCAATTTTCAGGGGCCCTGAACACCCCGTCCCCTAGAATTTGCTCAACCCCTCCCTTTGAATTTCGAAGTTACCTAAGCACCAACCTTTTCGACACAGACCCATACCAGGGGTCTTCGATTCTTCGATTCTAAACCCTGGAAATTCCAGGGTTTAGATAAACCCCTCTCCCCTGGATTTCGCAAAGAAAAAACAATCAGCCAATTCCTACAACCAGTCCACGATTCACTCCTGGCGTGGACAGTCTTAGCCCTTTCTTCGATTGGGGGAGATGGCATGCAACTCGCCAAATTCTCCTAACATCCACTTGTCTACTGGGTATCTATTCTCCACCCTAACCCCTCTCAACCTGAAAGGTGTTTTTGACTAGGACTTTGGGCCTTCCAAGTATGTGGGACACAGTTATTGGGCAAGACAGCCCCCCACAGATGGCGGGCAGCCCCTCTAATGGTAGCTAGCGTGAATAGTACCTATTGTTTCTATCATGACCTGCTGAGTTGGAGTGCTACATTCCCATCCCCTCTATCCCACATTCTGTAGTTGTTCTCTCATAGGCTGCAAGCGTTAATCCGATTTGAAGGGCTTGGGGTTCCCAACTTAATATACCCGTAGCCTTTCTCTAGTCGTCCCCTGCCGTAGAAAGATGAACGACCATTTAGGTATTGACACGAACAAGCTTCTTTTTAGGCTTTTTCTTTCCTCTCCTCTTTTCAGCTTTCATGGAACAGAGAAAAAACTGGGAATCACAAGGTTTTCACGTCTGGAACATGTTTTGTTGAAAAGTATTTTATAAGGATGTGATGCAAGAACTTGAAGTTCCTAGCTAGTTTATTAGCTATTGGGTCTGTTCTTTGGTAAAGTTCGACTGCCGCGAATTCCCATGTGGACAGACGTAGAAGACGAGACTATGAAGCCCATGTTTGGGGTGGGGTTAGGTTCATTTGCCACATCAGGAAAGGGAATAGATTTGTGGGTATTCACAGATTTCTTTGCAACCATCCGGCGATATCTATGTTTTTTAACCAGACCAGGATATGGGTGATTTTCACAGATTCTGTAGAACTGGTTTCCCATCTAGACTCAGCGGCAAAATTCGCCCCTCAAAAAACTTGCCGTCTTTATCGTGGCCATCTACTTTCTATTCTGAGTCATTGGGCATGTTCTTTGGGAAAATTCATCTGCCACTTTTGAATTTCCACGAATGACAGGCGTAGAAAATGGTAGAGGGACGGGTAGGTCTTGTGGTATATAACATAAACAACTCAAAAATTAAACTAATTTAATCGCCGACGCCTCGGAGACAATCTCTTAAATATCCCTTATTAATTGTTATACTTTGTATATAGAAAATAACAACGAATCTAGTTTTGCTACGTTAGCCTTGCTGGTTATTATTATCATTATTACCATTCCCCAAAAGTGATGATAGCTTATAAGTGGACCTAAATTACTCTCTTTATCGCCATAAAAAATTCTGTCTTTGAATTTGGACCTGATTATGATTACCATAATTCGATATTTGCTTTTAAACTGACGCGACATGAAAACTGAGAAGTTTTTCAAAGCGCCAGTGTTCCGCGCGTTTTTGATTTCATTCCTTTTAACAGCGAAAAGACCTATTTAAAATTGCATAGAAAGGCCCTGTTGTTCCTTTCCTTAAGGTGTGAAAGGAACCAATTGACTAATAAACGGAACAAAAGGACCTTTTAAAGTTAAAAGGAACCAATCGTTCCTTTCGACTGCGTTCCTTTTTACTTAATAGGAACAATAGTTCCTGTGTGAACTGTTCCTATCTAAAAATTCGGACCAATTGTTCCCAATTAGTTGTCATATAGGAACACCAGGTCCGAACAATGCTATTTTTGTTCCTCAATTGCCAAAACGGTTCCGATTAACACCTTAAAGGAACGATTCGTTTAACTATAAAAGGGAACGCGTTGTTCCTTTTTAATAGTGTAAGTCTTCTGAAACAATAACAATGCGGGTTTTGTCTAATATTGAAGGCACGTCTAAACTTGCAGATTAACCAGCTTGTGTTAACACGTAATCATGGGCATGTTTAATTGTCATTTTCTGACAAGCCCAAGCAAAGTGTCACGTCTTCTTTTCATCAACATTTCCTGCCTGGGCTTGTTAAGCTCTCTTGGGTATTGCCAAAGGGCATGTTTGTGCAGATATGATCACAAAGAGCTGTGATTCGCTAGCCCAAACATACGTCTCCTGGGAACAAAACTAGCATAAAAAGATAGCGTCGTTTGGAGACTCAATCATTTTAGTCTTGACTTCTGAGTGAGATGAGCAAACGAGGAGAGGTAATCAACTGGTCGAAATTACCAAATGCTTCGCTCAAGCCTAAAAGACTTCACCTAGAGGAAGACGAAGTGGATGGCCTTTTTCACTGTCCTGTTCAAGAATGCAAACACGATGGATTCGCCACACAGCGAGGATGCAGAAAACACGTAAAGAAAAAGCATCTTTGGTTTTATTACTTTGACGAAAAGCCTGATATCAACCTTGCTAAAGAGAATGTGAGTACCTCTGTAAAACGTGAAGCTGCTGGGAACTCTGCGCGTAATTTGAGATCAATGCCTACGTATGACATTTCAAGTAACATTGCTCAGCAAGTTTTTTCGTGGCTAACTGGCACTGGAGGTGGCTGTAAAAGTGATCGCCAAGCTCGGCAAATAGTTAGCAGGTGCTTGAAGTTCTTGAAATTTTGCTGCGAAGACGAAGAAGACCTAACATTTGAGATAATAGACTTCAGTTTGTGCTCTCCTAATCTGCTTTTTAAGTTTATTGACGTGCTTCAGGATGAATGGAAGCTTGGGCATGCTGGGCGGGTGGGGTACATCGACGCAATTGCAGAACTTATAGATTTTAGAAAGGTAAACGGAGCGTCGGCAAAGGTGCTAAGTAATTTTTCTACCACGGAAGTCTACTTGAAAAAGGTACGCAGAACAGTTTCTAAAATGATGCGCATTCAGTGCACTAGCGACCTCGATATAGACGCACTAGAAGCTAAGGGACATTGGGCAACATTAGAGGAGCTCTTGGAAGCAGTTGGTCATTATTTGTCGCGCTACGAGAATGTGCTTAAAACCTGTAAGGAACGTCCACGCGCAGCATCGCCGCTAGATTTATCATTTGCCACCAAATTCCTCGCGCTGTATTGTTTATCAAAGTTAAAGGTTCTCGCCCAATGACGTATCAGTATTTGACTGTTGACATGGTCACCAAAGCCAAGACAAACGGTGGATTTATTGACCAGAAAATGTTTAAGACTGCAGGAAAATATGGGTTTGACTCTATTTATTTAACCGACACAAACATGCAAGTACTTGAAGGATTCATCACCCATATTCGGCCGCAATTAAAGCCAACATGTGATTGCGTCCTCGTGACAAGAAATGGAGGCCAGCACAGCAAACTTGGAGAATTAATGAGCAAGTTGGTGTTTGACGCGACCGGCAAATACGTTCATCCCACCCGCTATCGACAGATCGTCGAGACCGCAAGCTCGAGAAACCTGGACAGCATTGCGCAAAGCACCATCTCGGAAGACCAAAAACACACTTCTGTTGTGGCCAGGGTACACTACCAAAAACAAAGATCGCGCGACGTTGCGACAAAGGCGCACATGTTTATCAAGGAATTGCAAGGTGACAAGGGTTCAGAGCTTGAAAACGATGTGCGCGCACGGCTCTCTGACAAGTCTAGTGCATCCTCCCAAGAGCAAGACGAGAAAGCAGACAGCTCTTCTACTGATGAGGTCGAAACAATCAAGGAAGTTCCGCCCCCTGAACTCCCCGCTTGTACGCCAAAGCTCAAGCGCGAAAATGCATTAAAAGGGAAAACCTCGTTAAGCTCCTCGAGACGGAAGAATGTCATGTATACCCCCGAAGAGGACAAATATCTTAAGCTGGACTTAAGAGGTATGGGTTTGGCCAATGGAAAGCTATTCTCAGAGATCCCGAATTTAAATTTCAAAAGGGAAGGACAGCAAACTCGTTGCTATGTCGAGCGTCGCGACGATTCCCGTCATACTGCAAAACGTAAAATAATTCACGCCGAACGATCTGCGCAAAGCACTAAAGTGTCCCCCGACCAATAAAAAGCAACCTTACCCTTATTCAAAAGCATGCTGGGACTTCTACTGCCTTTGTATAAATAAGGAGCCTTAGTAACCTTCGAGCCTCTTTTCCTGCTGGACGTCAATGTGTAAGGATGGAAACGCTCATAGATAAACACCCCGAACTCACGTTGCAGGATTTGAAGTTAGCAGGAGAATTTATGAAGAGAATGTGTGTCTGCAACTTCCCCAAAAGTACAGCTCATTTAGCAGAGAAGCTTTTATGGCGTCACCTTAATAGGACTATGAACAGAAAAAAGTCTACCCTTCGAGAAGTCATACTGGCCTGTCTGTTCATCGCCATAAAGCTAGACGACAGTGACTTTGAAAGGAATAGCGTATTTATGGACATAATATCTCCGCCTGTGCAAAGGTCTGACATAATCGAAGAAGAACTCAAGGTATTAGAGTCGGTGAACTGGAGGCCATTGGAAGGGTTGCACGACATGGTTAGACCTTAACAATTCAATCGACTTATTGATAATAATGAAATATAGTGAAATGCTGAGAGGGTAGGACAGCCAGGGCAACGCGAAGGGACTTATAGCCGACGTTGGAATTCCATTGCTCTACTAACAACATTTGCAAATTAAAGAAAATACATATTCAGATGATTCTCGTGTTTATTTTGTCAACACATTAGACACTCTTAAATAGACTTTAACAAAATCATGTACGTTAGGCTCTTACGTTAAGCCATTTCGTTTCTGGTTTATCATGATAAATTAATAGTGAATAAGAAATAATAATAAATAAACACGTGCGACTTATTACGAGAAAACTGACTGTTTGATCCTCGTATCCAGCACTTCATAGATATTTGAACAATAGACGGTTGCCATGTAAAATAAAGTCAGACAACGTTTTCAATGCTCTCGGCTTACACGCCGTTTAATTCACTAAACATTCATGAGTATACAATCATAAATCAATCTAGGTGAGAATCCAGTCCGTTTCAACAACGTCAATTAGGCATGCAATTAAAACATTCACTTCGACTGCGTAAAGTACCTATACAACGTGTTGCTTTGCACCCTCTGCTTTTTCTGCCTACGATTCTTTGATTGCGTAGAACGATCACCCCTGTCAATCATGAATTTCTGTGATGGATTGCTTTCTTGAGTCTGTGAAAGCCCACTGTCCTCGTCATCTTCGACCAGGGACCGCTTTGTAACAGCCAATGGTTGAGATTTCGTCTTAGGGCTAGCAGGGTTCTTGGGTGTACCGCCTTCGGTCTCCGCTCTAGCACTTAGATGTGGCAGTTGATATTCCTCTAGGGACTCGTTCATTGGCAAAGACTCGTCCTTCGGCAAAGGACTGTGAAGGTCGAACACTTCGCCTTGCAACGAAGGATGTAAAATCCCCCACTCGACGCACTTAGCCCTTCTTAGCGTCACTCCATAAAGTGCAGTTGTGCCTTGCTCGTTGTGGTACCTCCTGATTGCATCGGAGCTAGTTTCGATTAGATAGTCCTTTCCATATTTAGTGTAAGGGTCTTCGCACCCCAAGCTTTCAAACTGCAGTTTTCTCATTTTTCGTTCTTCTTTTTGTAGCCAATCCGAGCTGAAGGCCTCTTTCATTTTTTCCTCATGCATCTCCTGCTCGCGTTGCTCGCGCTCCTGCAGCGATTCTTGTCTTGCCCTTTGTAGACGAGAAGGTGTTGAAGAACTTAGGCTTTCTGGCAGGAGCTCGTCTACTAGCTGCTCGTCCACTCCATCTGTAATAAACCTTTGTCTTCGGGCTTCGTGCCTTGCTTGCTGGGCACCTCTTCTGAAACCACTCATCATTCTTCTCATACTTGCCATCCTTTTTTCTATCGCCTCTACCATCTGAGCAATCATCCTTGTTTTGCCATGGTTTGCGCTCTTGGCACTTTCTCTACCTTTCTCTTTAAGGATGGATAGATGCTCGCTCATCTGTGTGTCAACTTCTTCCTCTTCGGATGAATCCGATTCTTTCTCGTCGGTCATCTCGTCCGTCATTTGAGTGGACTCGGGAGATAACGGAGTGTCTAGTTGAGTGTCTCCGTGTACGGACTCTTGTGACATATTTTCTCGCGAGCATCCTGGTTTGTCGAGGTCGAGCTTGAATAGATCTTGGAGCTCATTGCGCGTCAAACCACTTGCTCCATACGAAGTGTCAATCGGTTCATCTTCCTCTTCGGTGACAGTAGCTGCCATAGATGCAGCCCATACTATGCAATGCATTGGGTGATCCCGGATCCACTTTGCTGCACGAGGACGTACTTCAGGTAAAGGCTTGAAGGTATATTTTCTCAGCCGGTTGTCCATCGCCTGGTTGTCTTCAAGGTTTCCAAAATCTAGCTCTTTCTGCACGGTGATGTAAATCGGTGCCCTGCTTATGAATGGTGTCGGGTTCTTGTACTTTGTATCGTGAGCAGTAAGTCCACCTTGGAGTAGAACTTTCCAGTCATCGACCGTCATCATACTCTCTGTAGCTTCATCTAGATTTATCAGTTCAGTGAACTCGTTAATCATCGATTTGTTGAATTGTTTCTGCTTGACAATCTTTGCTACTCGCGCGGGGTCGATGATCTTTGCAGTTGCGAACAGCAGTGACGTCTTTCCGCTGTTCGATGGGCCGATAACACAGGGTACCTTCGATTTGTGCTCCCTCTTGTTCACACAGAAGAGATCAAGGAAATCTCTGCAGAACATTGCTGCTTCTTCTCCTTCCATGCTGTTCAGTATGGCTTCCTTGAAATACTTGGCATCTGGGTTGCTCTCACGATGGTCGTATTCGACAAAGGCTCTTGGTGACACTTTTTCTCTCTCCCTCTCTGGTATCACGCCCTGCAAGAACGTGCTTGCACTGAAAGACCAGAACCATTTATCATCTACCTCGACAAGATCGTGGTCAACTGTAAGTTGCTTGATGGCTTGGCAGTCTGGGTGTTTCAGAAGAGCCACTAGCTTGGGCATATTCTTGAGCAGTCTTTGCTTAAAGAATGTATTTCCTAACAAGGAGTAGAGGAATTCATCTACTGAACATGCTCGCTGATAGGTGAACGTCGATCCTTTGACCAAACGGTGCACGTTTCCCTTGTGTAGGGCAAAGGACATTGCGTTAAAAGCTCGTTCAATGTCGTTGCAAAGAACAGTAAGCTCGTCTGACAACTCCTTCATCTCAGGCTCTGCGGGATGCGCTGGTGGGACTTCTTCTTTTTCTGGAAAGACATCTAGCTCCATACCCTTATCCTTTAGCCTTTGCACCTTTTCTCGTAACAAAGGGATAAACTTTTCGCTAATGATGACCAAACGGACGACCTTGTCGGAGCCATTACCTGTGTATGTCAAAGCCTCTTGCGTTAGTTCCTCTGACAACTGCTGGAAACAATGCTTGTAGGACTCTCTTGTTAAGTCTGCGACATATTGATTCCTGTGGTCTTTAACGACCTGGCACAGCTGGTTCAAGTGCTCAGAGCTGTTCTTTTTCTTAGCAAAGGCTCTGATTGGATGGACTTCCACGTTACAATCAGTGAATGCTTTGTTGACAACTAATGGGTCAACGCGAGCTCCATTTACTGACTGGATGGCAACCCAGAAAGAAACAGCAGCGTGTAACTTTTTATCGGCGGCGTCAGCCGCGTGTTTCGCTGGTTCTGGCTCAAATCCTTGGGATTGCTCTATTTCTTCATCGCTCTCATCATCTGTTTCGTCTCCTTTGTTCTTCTTGGTGGATTTCTGATAACTTGAAACAGACGAGAAGAAAAATGCGACACCCGATAATCTGCTAACAGCACTGCATAACTCGTTCCTTTTTTCAACAATTTCGGTCCACGCCATTGTTGTACCGGCTTTTCCGCCCTCAAGGCGCCACACACATTTTGTTGCTACCACACTGCGTTTTTTCTCTACCAGCGGCATGATATTGGTCATTAGTTCACCTCGGATTACCGAGCTGTTAAGTTGTTGGTATGGGCGTTTTGGTGGCATTCTAAAACAAAAAACAAAAAAAACAAGAATGACTACCATTCTTCTTCTTTGTTTTATTTACTGCGATTTTCATAATTCTGCGAACTCTAAATCGACCAACTAAACCACGGTTTGGCTTCCGTCAATCAAACGAGTGAACAACTATGGGTGACCTTGTGAATTGTAGGGTCTATCTAGGTTTCAAAACACAATACATTTTTCACTGTAAAATGCAATCCAAGCTCAGCGCGTAGACTTTACTTAAAAGGTTTGATTGACGGAAGCCAAAACGCAGTTTTGCGTTTGGAAACTTCAAGTAGGAGTTCTCAGAATTATGAAAATCGCAGTAAGGTTCCAGAACACTTTGGGTTAAATTTTCGCTTCTCTGAACTTTGAGAATATTTATCACACAAGACATTACATTGGTCGAGAATCATTGAAATTCCTTATCAACTTTAAATTGTTTCGGTGTTTCTCGTCACACATCAAGTGTGAAGAGCTTCGCGGTCACGCAAAAGTCAACAACTTTTATAAGCCTACTCAGAGTCCTAATGTACTCGCCTTTAGTCGCCCTAAGTTGCTCAAGGTTTACTCAATTCATAACATTAAATTACCTCATTGAACTATTGGTTCCTCAATTTTTGCTTAAGTCCATATCTATAAGTCGCCTATAGGCGCTATTGGTCGCCCAAATGAACGGCGAATTTAGGTCCCGGAGTAGGCCTTTTTATACAAAACACTTTTCATTGGAATTACCGTGAACAAATTTCGATTACACCTAGCCTAACGACAACCTTCGGAAATAAAGCGAAAAACTCGTTGTTACGCGACCTGACTATTCAAATCTTTGATTAGCCAGTTTGGGAGATTCCTTGAGGGTCGGCAGGTTTTAAAACTTTTAAGCTTTTGCAGATTCTTTAATCAATAATATGGCCTTTCAGTACGCGACGGGCCACATGCAGAAAAACGGAGAGTTTTGAAGCGGTCGCGAACAACAAGTTTCGCTATAGTTTTAACGAAAGCTCGAAAGCGAAGCTCTTCAAACTTCTTATTGGAAATGAATACCTTAAATCGCCATTTTACCTCATTAGAATTCGTGCTTACCTTGATCGCTTTTAGCCCTTCCTTTTTCGGTTGCCTTCCCAAGTATTGGCTTGTATCTGAAGAAAAAAACAAGTTAGTCACCATCTAAGCAAACAGAGTTTTAAAGTTTATATCAGGGACAGAGTCTCTAAAACGCATTGATTTAGAATTGGTCACAATAGAGTGCATTTGCTGGCTTACCGTTATTGTCAAAGTAAGCACTGTGATGGTGGTATTGGCTTCCCAGCAGCTCAGATAACGTAACTGTGAAGTGAAAGATCAGCAATTAAAGCAAATCAAGGTTTTGAAAATACCGCTTTTTCTCAAATGAACCTTCGAGACTTACCTGACATAAGGGTTCGATAACTAGATATGTCCTGCTTGCCAGTCAGCGTGAAATGGGTTGTTCCGCTTATTTCACTTGTCCTTTATACCGTTTCTGACGTGAACGCATTTTTCACAAATTTATGTAGGTTACATCATTCATGTGAATTCCTTTATTGGACGACAACAAAACTTTGTTTTCTAGTACACAAGCCATACCTTGGGCATCTTGAAGCAAAGATTGTTATGAGGTTCATTAAATTGCCAAGCCAGAATTGATTGTGATATGGAACACACATCAAATTCGTCAGATACTCCAAATTTGCGTATTGAAAATCAGATCACTTGTTTATTCTCAGACATGAGACAATTGAAATGTTTGTTTTTGAAGCATACTAAGGATCAGAAGAGTACATGTTATCAGGGCTAGGGTCAACACTTATTGCGTTATTGCGAATTAAGTATTTCAAGTATTTGAAGTATATGGTATTTACAGCCATCACTGCAGCAATGTGTTATTTAGATACGACTCAACAGGTTACCAGAGATCAAGTTTCTCAAGTATATGAAGTATTTCAAGTATATGATACTTACAGACACAACTGGTAGTACTTGATTGTTCAGACTTGGAGTTAATAGTCTTTCATAAACCAAGTATTTCAAGTGTATGAAGTATTTCAAGTATATGGTACTTACAGAAAAAAGGAATATATTAATTTTTGATAATAAATATTCATCAATTTATTATTAAAAATTAATATATTCCCTTTTTTCTGTAAGTACCATATACTTGAGATACTTCATATACTTTATATACTTGGTTTATGAAAGACTTTAAATGATGCTTATAGAAAAAAATATTAATTTTTAATAATAAATTGATGAATATTTATTATCAAGAAGTCTTTAATAAACCAAGTATATGAAGTATATGAAGTATCTCGAGTATATAGTGCTTACAGAAAAAGGAATATATTAATTTGAAAAATAAATTTATGAATATTAATTATAAAGAATTAATATATTCCTTTTTTCTGTAAGTACCAATACTTGAGATACTTCATACACTTTAAATACTTGGTTTATGAAAGTATTTTAACTAAAGTCTGAACAATGAAGCACTACCAGTTGCTCCTGTAAGTGCCATATACTCGAAATACTTGATATACTTGAGATACTTGGTTTCTATGACTCTAATCTGAATGACCAAGTGTCACTAGTTGTGTCTGTAAGTATGATGGAAGCATTAAAGTCCTTACTCGGAGTTATGTGTTAATTTCACAAAGCGGGACTGAACAGTTTACCAGAGATCAAGTATTCTTAGTATATGAGGTATCTCAAGTATCTGGTACTTACAGAAGTAACTACCAGTTAATTCCAAGTACTTGAAATACTTCATATTATTAAAATACTTGGTTTGTGAAAGACTCTTGTTTTCAATCTGAATAACATAGTATTTCACTATAAATTTCTAGTCGTAAATGAGTGAATTATAAGCTACGAGATTCGCAAAGGAACACATGGTCCCTTGTTGGCTGTTCCTTCCGTTTGTTAATGGAGCTATGAATTTTCACGGTTAGCCAAAAATATAGACCACTTTTTTAACGGAAAATCGCTTATTATTCAAGTTGGAACCCTGTTCTAGCACGAAAACCTGCAATGCCCTTGAAACATTATTTAGCTCTGTTTTTAAGCCCAATCTAGAAAAGGGAACCGAATTTTTGGGGAATGGTTATCATTATTATTATTATTATTATATTATTATTATTATTATTATTATTATTATTATTATTATTATTATTATTATTATTATATTATTATTATTATTATTATTATTATTATTATTATTTATTATTATTATTATTATTATTATTATTCTCATTATTTTATAATTTAGGTTTAAGCACATACGCTGTTTTCTTTCTTCAGAATTATTGAGCAAGATTACTTTTAATGCAAAATTCTTTCAAAATTGAATTTATTGTCCATATCTGAATGGATTTATAATATCTGAATTCATCTACGGAGTGCGCATTTTGAATGTTTAGTGTTTGTGTATGTTCAATTGAATCAAGGCTCGCGTATAGGATTCTCGACCGAAGTGCCGCTTTGCAGTGTATATATTACAAAGAAACCCCGAATCCCGAGGACAAATAAGCAGGTTACTTTCTGATTATATTTCCAGCTAGATACATGTTTTTTAGAGGCAAATATAATAATGTTTCAAATTTATCAAGCAATATTATCGAGCAACAACATGGCAATGAGCCTATTCATGTGGAACTTTTGAGACAAAGTGGTTATCAAAACTTGTGAAATAATATGTTTAAACCGTACCGGATTAAAATTCGTTATAGCTCATTATCTCAAGGAAATATGTTACAAATTGTGTGAGGCTTCGTTTCGTTGGGAAAATGCCGAGTTAGTCATAAATTGCGTAAAGAGCATAATTATTCATTTCTACGAATACTCGATCTTTAAACCGTCCACTGCATGGGATATTCTCAACTTTGATCATAATGTCTGACTAATAAGAGGGCGCCATTGTTTCCCTTACAGTGAAATATAAAGGGAAAAACAAATGCTCCCACTCGTGTTGCTATGTTCCGTTTAAGTCTGCCTTCTCAAGCTGAATACTAATTTGTCTCCTGAATCATTAAATTGGTGCTTGAACGTAGTGCGCAGAATCCTCATTAACGCGGTTCGTAACGAGTGTGCATTCTGCTTCCTTCACGCTTACGTCTCCTTCTCCGTCCTTTCATTTTCACAGGAATGCAAGCGTCCTTACTTCTCCTTCTCCGCATTCTTCCTTAGTGAAACGCCGGCCGCTAAAGGGCCGCTATAAAGGTAGAAGTCAACTACATTTCATCAAAAAGATCCATTATCCAAGGGAACAGTAGCGAAAGAAAAATGGGTTTTTGCGCGCGCCGTGAATATCAATTGATTGATGTTTAAATATTTGCATCTTGAAGGATGAACAAGACAATGAAAGAAGAAGAAAGAAGGTTCTTCTGAAGAGCTGTTCCCCCAAGATGCATCGTGCATAGCTGAACGAAAAAAAATATGCCAAAATATCGAAAATATTCAAAAATCACTAAAATGTTAAAAGGCGCGCAAAACACCTTTTCTTTCGCTACTGTTCCCTTGGATAATGGATCTTTATGCCTTCGCCCCCATTATTGAACGAATGCTGCGGCTATAGCCTGAGCTCTGTTTGTTGGGAACTAGTACATCACGACTTATTTGGGATTAAATGGCTATAGGCAACCTGAGCCTATAGCCCCTTTATTAAATCATGAAAATCTGATATTACATTAGATAGATTACTACTTCATTCTGAGTTCCCAGTGAAGGTGAGGGCAACAACATATAATGGGGAGTTGAAGAAAACACAAGATGCTGCTCGACCGCGTTGGAGGGCTCGAATGAGCGACTCTGCGGTGCTTGTAATTCTATCCCACCATATGACACCCAACCCTCCTACCAGTTAATGCCTACAACACGTGTACTTTGATGTACATATTAAGGGGGCGAGAGCATAAAAATCCTATTCGTGCGCAAATATTTTATTTATGCCTTCGCCCCCATTATTGAACGAATGCTGCGGCTAGCCTGTCGATGAAATGTGGTTGATTTGTGCTTTGAGTGGACCAAATAAAGAGCAGCAAAGGAACACGGTGACACCCTCTTTCCACTTGCATTTTTTATTGTCCTAAACTTGAATATCGAAGATGCCAAGTTTGAAAAAAAGTTAATAATTACATAAATTTCAAGGGAATTACCTTAAAATGCGAACATAACTCTCTTGACAATTAAAACAACAACTTATAAGTTCTCGTATAATTTATAACAATGTAAAATATAATTTAAATATTTATAATCTGCTTGTAAAAAAATGTAAAAAAGGAGCGGCAGATAAATTAATGGTTTGTGTTTCATTATGAAATTACTCCGCCGGCGAAATCGACAACTGTGATTTTTTTAATATTATGTCCATACATACTAGTTATACAATGGTTTCTCTTGGCATACTGCAAAATATTCCACGCGTTACTTGTATTTTCTGGTAAACACACGAGCCATTAGGCGAGTAGTGTATGCTAAGAAAATACAAGTGACAAGTGGTATATTCTGTATAGTATGCCACGAGAAATCATTGTATAACTATTTTATACAACGGTACAGAAAATTAATGCAACGTTTTACGTAATAAAACGCAATGCATGATGGGAAGGTTGAGTGGAATACCGCCGAATGTACAACGCAATTCCTGCATTCTGAATGGCTGTATTTTCTGTGGCGTGATATAAAGCCTGGTAGCATGTATTGGTAACGGTTTTAGTGGTAAAAACCGGGAGTTCGCAATCACGAAAGCTATGCTGCGACGACGGCAGCAAGAACGATGGGGCATCACTGAACTTCGTCTATTCCAGTCGTTTTTTCATATTTCTCACTATTTAGCAACAGTTTGAAATTCTTCTCCTTTGCATTTTAACTTTGATAGCAGCAAATTCCCATCCAACTGCAAATCGTATCAAAAAACCGTATCCGCGCTCACGTTATCGCCAGACTGTAAACGTCTACTTCCTAGTTCTGAAGAATGTGGTTGCAATGCATTTGATTTCGTGCAAGCATTGTCAGTGTGCTCTGCACTCAAGTGTATTGTTCTCTGCTGTTGTTGCCCTCGTTGCCGTTGTCGCAGCTTATTGCAATTTTCATAATGCTGCGAATTCCAGTCCCAATTTATACATTTTCGAAAGATAAACTGCGTTTTGGCTTCCGTCAATCAATGCCTTTATGGCGGAAAATTTGGGTTCGAAGCCTAGCTATAGGTCATTATTAGTTTCAAAAAACCCTTAAAGCCGCGTGAAATCACCCACAGCTGTTAACTCGTTTGATTGACGGAAGCCAAACCGCGGTTTGTTATTAGGTGACGTACGTCAGTTTGCAGAATTTTGAAAGCTTGCAGTAAGGTCGCTAATATATTCGTGCGTCGAGTGTAAACCGCAGCAACCACAGAGGGTCTCGTTTGTAATCATCAAGATGGCGGGTCAAGATGGAAGATCTTACAAGACCCCGGTTAAGCTGAGCCTTTTCCACAGGGTGACCATAAACAGGATCTTTCATAGCCGTCATGATGACCCACCATTTTCATACCAAGAAAGTGCTATCGTTTCACACTATTCCGCGTGGGCCGCCTGTGGATTTTAAATCTCGTCTCAGGCCCTTTGGCAGAGAAAACAAAATGGCGACCACAAGAGAACGATGTTTCTTGATCATCTGCAAGGTCTTTGCTAAGATATGAGGCCAACTACCTTCCAAATATCACCTTCCGACACCTGCTATCAGACCAGGGGGCCGTTAGTATCACCAAACTAGTAAACTAGTGTCAATGTTGCATTCTGACTGGCTAAGCAGCCAGGGGACTATTAACAATAGACCTAAGTAACGAAAGCGCCGATTTTGAACATAAATTATGACGGCCGCTTCTCGTTTTGTTGAGGTTTCTGGTGATTTTTTAGAGAATTTTTCAGTTTATTGTACAACTAGTTGGGTGATACTAAATGCGGCCTGGCTATTGACCCGTAGCCCTTTCGGGGTCGAGGTCTAATGGTTAATTAGGGGCCCTCCTCCTCCCAAAAGGTTTTAGTGGAAATCATCGTTCATCTAAGTTAGCGGTACTCCTTTCGAGGTACTCTCGGGGAGAATTTCAGCACTGTATATTTAGATGACGTCATTAGTGGGGGTACCGGTGGGGAGGAACTAGACGAACTGTCTTTCCTCTTTCTCTCGTGGTCCTCGACAGTGTCACACTCTCCTGAAATGTCACGCTCACCGCCTGCTACGTCAGGCTCGTTGTTAGTCACGCTTTCCTGGAAGTTTGTCTCCGATGAATTCCTCTCTATCACTGGGACCTCTTCTTTGTCAGTAGATACTTCTTTAAAATTCTCCCTATTATAATCTTTGGTTTCATAATCTGTGCTTTTATTTGTAACATCTTGTTTATTCCCATTTATAAAACTTTCTTCTTCACTATCTTTCATTTGCTTGACGCCACTGGACGCATTTACTGGCACGCTATGGCGCCGCTCTTTGTCTGTTACCGAATATTTCACTTCCATGAACCGTGGAACACCAGCTGACGTTCCGTCATCACGTGCGCGATCATTGCTGCCACGTGAACTGGCCGTGCTGTTCACGTGCGCCACTCTAGGCTGCACGTCCAGATATACTTCAGACACGTTTCTAACACGTGATCCTTTGGTGTGATCGGATGGTGTTATTGTGTAATGACTAATATTTCTCGTATCTATTGCTATAGTCCGTCGTCGCTCTTTATCACGAGGCTCTTTATTCTTTTTAACAGGCTGCTTTGCGTTGCTTTTATTTTCGTCGCCATTTTCTTGAGATTCGTTGATAACTTCCTCTATCGTTTTCCTAGAAACATTGTCTATAGTTGACCTTCTCACGTGTCGATCACGTGATCGACTGTTATCCTCTTCACCACGTGATAACCTCCGTGACCTTCGCCTCCTACCCTGTGACGCGCTACCACCCTCTAGCCTGCGAGCCAGCAGTGGCGCTAGTGGCAAGGTCAGCGGTTCTATTGGGGGATGCTTCGTGTGCATTTCAGTTCGAGATTCGGAGAAGTGGTTCCCGCGGTGTTATTGGCAGCGGCAGTGAAAGTCTTGCCATGCGCGGCGAGAGCTTTTTAGAATCATCACTAGATGTAGATGAAGTAGAACTTCGTCGGGGTCTCAAAGAGACCGATTTGAAATTTTTCTTAGAGTCGATAATTTCCGTCTTTTCTGCCTTACCGTATCCTTTACTACCGGGATCAAAGCCTATAATTTCCTTGTAGAATTCCTTTGTAGGGTTCACCGGTGTAGAATGCCTTCTGACTGGCTTTGGACTACAGTGAACTGACAGCGGTGTACGTGTGCTCTTTAGAACCATTCCCGTTTTCGAGATCTCCGCCTCCCGTGACGTCACATCCGGTTCAGCACTCGCCACCTGACAAACCAAACCGTAAGTGTTCACCGTTGGGTTGGAGTTCCGGCGCTGGGGCTTGTACCCAGGCTCCCCCGGCGCAGATTTGTTCCCAGGTTCACTCGGTAGGATAGGTTTGCGGATGGGGCTGGGGTCCCGGGTCACAGGGTAAGCTCGGCACGGTAGCGAGGGCCTTTTTGTTCTACTGATGGAAAAAGGTGTTGTGTCGTATTTGATTTGTTCGGCGGGGGAACTGTGGGTTCGGCCGCGAGAGCGAGGACTGGGGACGCGTTGACCAGACGCGAGTGTCTGAAACCATAGACAAAGCGCAGTTAGCATAGACAAGTTTGCGCTCTCAGATTCATAATGGGTTATCAGAGAACGTTTACGGAAACATCTTGTAGACAATCATCACTCATAACTTTAAATCGTTAAATCCGGACATATACCGTTTCCGGGATACGTTGTCACTGGAAAAAGCAAAAAAAGCCTGGTGCGCTAGGGAGTATTTATTTGAATTTCTAAAATATTAGAAACAAACCTTAGAAATGTGCTGAAATTTAATGATTTTACTTGTGGTTGCGATAACTGTCTGAATTCAGATCAAACAGCAGCAGTTTAGATGCCCCATTATTCTTTGCGCTTCAAGCTTATATGCTTTTTGGTTTTTAGTTTTAAGTTTTATGAAACAGTCCCATTTCAATACCATTGTTACCAAGGTTATCTAAATCCGGCACCACCAACCTAATGTTCAAGATAACATTGCGCATTTTGACTTATGAAATAATAATAATCATATCAATGAGATGGAGTCAGCAACGGCTTCTACAACACGAGAACAACGCATTTGTGCAATAAAATCTATTGCCATTGAATCACGCATCGATAAAATTATCCGTAAACAAACGGCGGAGATGGCGCAATGTTGTCTAACCACCAATCTTATTCCCAAGCTCTGGCGGCGGACAACCGTAGGCCGATTCTGATTAACCGAGATTCCTGCACGCCATTTTGAATTTTCCTAACCGACATAATACCTGATGTCCTAGATTCTAAAACTTCCGGTTTCGTCCGCGTCCAGAGCCTCGAAGAGTCAGTATGACCGAGAGGCTCTGGGAACGAGATTCGAGTTTGTTTGTTTTGACCGCTTCCCCTTACACAGTACACGCGCGACCATAATATCAACCCTTACCACGGTTTCCGGTAACACCAAAGGCGAAGGTGGACGGGAGAGTGGAACCGAGACAACCTTTGCACTTATGGGAGCTAGCGCCAGCCCAGACCCACTCTCAACGCGAGCTCGCTGAAATTCTTCCACAGGCTCCCCACTCGGGCTTTCGACTCTATCCACACCAAGAGCTTCGTTTTCGCGCTCGGCTTCCGCATCTTCCGACCGCGCAGGCACTTGAATAGTTTGAACAATTTCAGTGTCCACAGTATTGTTGTTAACCTCAGACGGAATGATCATTACTTTACTCGTTGCTACAGTAACCTGCGGTACCCCTAGTCCTTCGCGTATTCCTCTGAGTTCGTTGTCCGTGGGGTTATACGAGTGTTTTCGCTCGGTGACACCCGCGTCCGAAAATACGCTATCTGTAGCCTCCTGGCCTTGCTCTTCCGTTCCATCCCCAGTGTTGACTGATGCCTCGTTTTCGAACGCCTCGGATTTTTGTACCGCGCTACACATGGGTACATTCAGCAGGTCCTGGCTGTCAACACGGTTCACATTCGAATCTGGCAGAGAAGAAACAACATTCGACAAGTTAGACATTTTTGATCTTTGATTGATTTTGTTGAGCGCGCGGGTTCCTGTGTCGCGGGAGGAAAGAAGTAAACAGGAATCCCGCGCACCAAAAACATAAAACATCCGAAAAAAAAAAAAAAACATTGGAGAGCCTGCTCGCAGGCTAGTTAGACAAGTTCTAAGAGTATTTGGCGGAAATGACATCTGGTGTTCTGTTTTTTATTAATTTTGCTGCAGTTATTTATCAAACTTTTTTGTGCAAAACTTTGTTAGCTTCCCTGGCATAATTTACCACATTTTACCCATTCTTCACAAACCATTCATATTTTAAATTTCTGTATCCCTAAAGAAGGCAGTATTGCCGAAACGCGTAGGATTTTCTACCTATTTAGCGTCTAGTTTTACCTTATTTTATATTTCCACTTTACCAACGGACGCTACGCAGATTTTCTTTATATTAGTATATTCATATTTATACTTGTCAGAGTATCATATATCGGAAGATCATATCTTCCAATCCATCAAAATGTGAAATTTAGTACTTTTTAAGTATTTAGTTAATAGGGGAAGGGTACCCGAGACCGTACACAGTTCTCATAATCTGCAAGTATCCAGTTTTAAAAATATATGATTAAAATATGATTGTAGAATACATATATTTGAATTTTGTTTTTCTTATATCTATGATCACTTCAAGCGACAAAAATGAAAAGCTGTTCTACTTTTTCTTGTTAGTAAAATGTTTACTTTGATTTTAGAAGTAAAAAACAAAACGAGACCATACATCCAGACATCTCCCCGAGAGCTGAAGCATCGTATGGCGACCGTACGGTTCTTACGTCCACGCCAGAGATTTCTGCCCTGACAGCCGCTATCCCGAAGGGAATTCAGTTAATTGCTCGGAAGCGACTCAGTGACCTAGCGGTGAGAGCACGCCCGGCCACCAGACCATTTTAAGGACGCCCCTTGTATGAGTAGTGAACAATCAACATAATCCCTATAGCTATCTGTTCGGCCAAAGTATATATAGGTCAAAACAGTCATCAAGAGATCCATGTGGGACACTTGTTCTTTGATACTATTCGATCAAAATGTCAATACATTTCGATACCTTATTCGTTGTTAATTGGGCAATCATTTTTTCTATCGTTATTATTAATTACTTTGACATAGCAGGCGTGGGACGCCGTTTATTGGCAACTTTCTTTGTACGCATGCGCATTATCAGAAACAAGAAATAAATCAGGATGCTATATCATTTCAGGAGCCTATAGCTACGGATAAAATAGATGACATGTAGCGCGCAACATTTGTGCCCTGCATGTTTTCCCAAGTGGTTAAGCTAGCAAACATCGCGCGCATTGTGACGAGCGCAACAATGTTTTTCGCGTGCCTAAGCTGGGAAACATGAAGGAAACATGAGTCTGGCTACAATCATTCGCGAACCAGGAGCTCCCCGGCTCGTAACCTCGCGGGGGAGACTCTGGTGACAGCCACTGACCCATGCGCGAGATTTAATACAGAGCCGCTGAGAGAAAGACCTGGCAGCGCATGCTCCAATACTCAAAATCAACCAATCAGCGACGACCCTCAAATGGATGTCGCCAGAGCCTACCCTGCGAGCAGACGAGCCGGGGAGCTCTGGGTACGAGAATGGGCTACAATGATACGCGCTACATGTGTCATAGTTTAGTCAGGGCTTATTGGGAAGGACCTGAAACATAGAACTGAGTTGAAACGTGTAACAAACATACATTACTTAGTGCCAAGCTGCGGAATATTCGCAGAATAAACAATTGAACAGATTTTGAAAATTGTTGTTGCAAGACTTCAAGATGTTAAATGTTAGCACATTATCAATTACCACTGTTGCTCTACTTTATTTGAGTGAAAAATGAAATATTATGAAGAGAAAACCTGCTTGGGTTAGCAGTCGAGAGCTCATTATTGACCAAACATGGTCATAAACTGGCACGAATAATCCACAGCTTGGTTCGCCGTTACATGTTTCAACTAAGTTATATGTTTCTGGTAGGACTTGTTCTCTCTCATACTAGGAAACTTAAATGCTTGACGATACATGTTTACTACCGAAACCGGTAGACTGTTTATCGGGCTCGACAAAAAGCACTCGTCTCACAAAAAAACCTTGACGAGTCTGCTTGCATTCCTTCACGCGAAATCATTCATGCGTTGTGTCTCTGGCAAACAAAAACTTAAAGTTTCGGGAAATAATACACTGATTTGTGTTTCTTTACCCCATAAAATTATTAGAACACAAGCAGATGGCTTTTCTTGTGTTTTTAGTTCGAAAAATTGCCAAATAAAATATTTGACTTGCACGCATCGCTGACCTCAACAAAGGAATTCAAACTACATCGTGAATGTTTTTGTCTGGAGACGAGTGCTTTTTCTCGAGCCGAAAAAGCAGTCTACCGGTTTTGGTAGTATCTGAGTTACCAACCTCTAAGTTGTCTACCATCTTGATCACACGCCAGCCTCAATCTCGCGTCCCCGGCGTCCGTGGAGTCTGTGGAATCACGAGAGTCCGTCTGGGAAACTTTGATCCGTTCCGCACTCGGTCCGCCAGAGGCATTCTCTATTCGGATCTTTTTCGTGATGCCATCGGATTCTCGGGATGGTCTCGTATCCCGTCGGGAGACTCGGATGGAGTTTTTTCTGTTTCGGGTGTCGTAGTAAATACCTCTGAAGCTTTTTACTCAGCAGATGGTACACACAGGAAGCTGAATTGGATCTATTAGGATAATTTGCATAATATAAAAGTGGTAGGCTCGGAACGCGGGCTCACGAAAAGGCTAGGCTAGAGATCGAGCCTACATGGAGGTTGTTACCCCTCGGCGACGTACCAAGAAGGGGGTGGAAGGGGGGGATGCCAACTCTCTTAGGTGGACATCATCAAATGCTCATGTCAGAGAGCTCTCTTTGGACATTTCTTTCAATTAAGATGTCTGATATTTTAAAAGGTTCAACGTAGTATCTAGCTATAGGTTGCTGAATTTTCAAAACATTTGGGTCATGTCATCCAGGATATCTTCAGACAAACGAGACTTTGCGCCTTTGCGCTGAGTTGGTGGAAGTTGGTCAAATATGTAAGATATAAGGTACGCTAAGCGGCGCACTAAAAGTTTCGAATTGGTTGCAATGCAATGAAAATACAGGGACAAACCTGTGCGCTTCCAATTTCCTGAGTCAGCACTTTTAAGCTAAAATAAAATATTCGTTCGGTCTCTATCTTTAATGGGAAAACACATAAGGTGTGACCCTGTTGTGCGAAACATTGCAAAGTCTAATGGCTGGACGGTTGACGCGATCACGGCACTGATACGGTGACGGCGCTGATACGGTCACGGCACTCACACGGTCACGGCACGGATACATCACGGCACTTGTACGGTCACATGAATAATACATGAGCACGTGGAGATCTTCGGGTGTTCAATGGACGATACTAGCTATAAACGCAGGCGCTCTTTTCTTTAAAATGCCTTCTTTGGAATGTAACACAAACTACCAGGATAAGCACTTGATTCGTGAACGTCCCACATGCAAAGTTGATCATTTCAGGGGTGAAAATATCGAATCTTTACGTGTGCTGAGATTTCTCAGTGGCAGAAATATAAATAAAATATTTGCATATCATATAGTGATTTATAACATAGACACGATATAACGCGCGCTCTGATTGGCTGATTTTCTATGTGAAAGAAATGGATATACCATAGAGATTTCCCATAAAAAGTACGTCACACTCGGAAACAAGCGAAACGGGAGGCTAGATTTGGCTCGATAATGTCACAAAAGCTGTCAAAAACAACATCTTGGATCTAAAATAAGCTCTGGAAATTGAAAGCAAGTGAAAAGGAACCTGTTTCAGATGGATTTATGTAGTTTGGGAAATCCGATGACTGATAAATAGGTTTATTTTTGCAAAAGTTTGCTCCTTTTCGTGCGAGTTTTGAGGACCCTGTTTTGAGTGCTGTTTTATTCAAGTCCGGAAGAATTTCTACTTCAGCGGCCACAAAACTGTCATGTAAAATATTCGCGAAAGGAACAAGTTAGCAGGTAAGTAAATCAATTGATCCTAATTAATTTTGTTTGGGATTAATGCTTTTTAACCCTGAAATCAGCTACTTCAAATTTAGTAGTTTGCAATTTCTCTTTTGGCGAGTAAGGTTTCCTTCGCTGCTTTCGATTTTCTTCGTATTCTTTTCTCTTGCAATGCCATGATTGACATGATTGCCTAATAAAATATGAGAATCAGAAAAGACTGTTTCATTATATTTTCTACGAAATAGTCAAGTTTGATTTTGTCATTTATTTTGAAAAGGGCTTCCTTGTAAAAATTCAGTGTTGAATGCAACGATGTCGATGTTGTTGAATTGCTTCCACTGTAAGTAAGCTTACACACAAGCCGATGTATTATTTTCCACTAGCTTTTGAAAAGTCCTCTTACAGTGTAACTATAACGTGTGTATATCCAGTTCTATAATTTCAACCAATAAACAATTGGAAAATTCGCATTTTATTTCCGTTTGAGCATGATTTTAATTTTTCTTGAAAGTCATGGGGGATTGTTGTTTGCGTGCGTTTTGTTTCCAACTTTATTTTGCGAAACTTCGTTGTCTATGTTATAAAAGCAATGGTCCATACTTAGCAGTGCGGATATCCAGTTCTGGAAGCACTTGGATAGTTGAGAGAGCACTCAGCTAGCTAGTAGCTCTTACGCTACCTTCGTGCTCTCTCAACTATCCGCGTGCTTCCAGAACTGGATATACGCACGCTAAGCATGGACCATTCCTTAAGTAGCTCGACATAGAGATGGCTTACTTGTTGCTGGTGACGCCGTCGATGATTTCTTTCTCCGTAAAGTGCATCTTGTTGCTCATGTGTTCTAGGATGTCCGTGTTCAAGTAGATCAACCGCAGGTGATTTGGGAAGGTCACGGGGTGAAGGGTTCGTTTTCATAACCTTTACTAAGCCAGGGATGTGTGATAGCCTCGTCAAGGGAGATTCGGTCGGTAGGGTCAAAGGTCAGGAAACGTAGCAAAAGGTTACGACAACCTGAAATGACGCATGTCATCGTCATCGCAGGGAATTTCAGAAGAATGTGAAGTGTTCGGATTTCCCATGGCTATCCATGCGAATCCGATCACTTCCCATGCATGTGCCTTAAGAAATTCACCTTTTCCGATGTATGGGTTTCTGCAGAAATTCCCTGTGAATAGCGCTGCGCACAGATAGATCACGAGACTCAGACAAACAATCCCTCTGAAATCCCATTCAGAAGGATGGCGTTCCAAATACGAGCCAGGGTAGGAGTAAATACAAGCTCTGCTGTAACGAGTGGAAGTCCCAATTTACCAATTCATTTTGTATCGTTCTTTAGAGAGAAAACTGAGAAAATGGGAGAAACATATATTTGCTTGCCTGAGTTTTTTAGTGAGTGTGATGTCATCTGTGAGCAGCGCTATTCAAACAGATGTATAGACAAGTTCGCATTCTCTGGTGGATATCATGGTTCTATAACATCAGGGGAAACTGGCGGAAATTCAGATTCAGAAAAGTGGGGAAAAAGGCAAGAATCCCTGCCTTGGACCCAGGCGCATTCTAGCGAATTTCGAGGCGAGAGCGACTGGGAGCGAGCTAGTGCGAAAGGCATCATGGGAAGGGCGAGCCTCGTGGTCCTTTGCGACAGAACCCGAGCCTTTCCATGATGCACTGTGCGCCTCGTGATTTCCCCTTTCGCGGATCGCCGCGGGTTAACGTTTTTGCCCTTTTTTGACACACCTGAGACGCCTGCGTACGAGGCAGCAAGGATTCTCACTGTCTAATTAATGATTTCAGTCATTATGCTTAGTCAAAAATGTTTTTATGAAAATCCGCCCGAACTTCCGAAATCCGAAGTCGAATGTTCAATTAGATCCGTGAACCGGTACGTTTTAAGAATCCGAAAATCCGATCGATTTTTTCTTACAATCCGTAATCCGTGTGCTAGGCCCAAATCCACCGATCCGCAAACCTATTTCGTCCTCCCTCCCCTCTCATTACCATTGATTCGACCGAGATTGCGAACTCTTCTGTTTCGTCGCTTTATGTTAGCCCTGAAGAAAATCATCGTGCAGACACTCACTTGAGGAAAGTCTTTCTGGTATGGGGTTCATGTCCCCACGAACCATCTTGTTGTACAAAGTAACAATGTTGAACGGTTTCAGCGGTGTAAGGTAGCTTACCAGTAAGCATCGCGTACATGTTCACTCCTCTAAACACAAGAATAAAAAACAACAAAGAAGTCAGCTGTTGATTTCGAAAGGTTTTCTTTTCTCTAGAAATGCCAGCCAGCTTGTCGATATTGCATATGCAATTTTGAGGGAAAACCCGGAGAAAAGTAGATTTGATCAGAGGCTAGAACTCAGCAACCCCGATTACAAGTCCAAAGGTTTTCCGTGAGTATTCCTCCTGTAAGCGGACTAAAATCACGCGCAGAAGGAAACCCAGTAATTCTGGAGTACTGCGAATTACAATTGCGACAAAACGATATCCTGTACCAGCAGTACAAAACAACTTCCAACAAGGCGACCTCTCTGAGGATAGTTTCAAAAGCGAGCGAAGGCCTACGGCAAACGTCGTGCCAGAATCGCGCCGTTCCAATCCGAAACAATATAAATTGGTTTATTATAAAGTATAATGAAACGACATCCTTTGAAAAAGGAAAAGATCGACAGAAGAATAGCGACTGAAGTTCGACGTTTGCCGTAGGCCTAAGCGAGCCGAAATGAATCGCAAAGTGACGAGAAGCGAGCGCAGATATGAGATTCGAAGCTGGTCACGTGATATAAAGATTTAGGCACTGCCCAAAAGCGGAGCTCCTAATGCACCCGTAAAAGGAAGTTCGAGAAAATCTCTACACTTACATGCTCCATACGTCAACCTTGGGACCATATAGCTGATGTCCTAAAATCTCTGGTGCCGCGTATGCAGGTGATCCACATTGAGTCTTACAATAGTCCCTCATAGAAGAGCGTTCATGTCCAAGGATTCCCACTTTAGGTACGTAAACGGTGTTACTTAGACCGAAATCTGCGAACGAGAAGCCATTTAAAGTTGGTATAGCGTCGTCAGTCTAGATACCCTCACCTGTGCCCAACATGACTTTTGTCTAAGGAGCAATGAATTCCCGAGTAAAAGGAATATTAAGTGGATTTCCTCACCACCCGGTTTGCGCTTAATTAAATACCCACCCGAAAGCTTACGAGAGATCGGCGACAATATAAATTTATAAACTCCTTACCTATTAGCCTGATGTTGTACTCCTCGTCTAGTAGTAGGTTCTCTACCTTCAGATCCCTATACCATGTCAACACAGAAAAGTATACTTTATATACACAGCAAAAGAAAAGTCCAACATGGGCTTGTAGAGTAATTTCTTTGTTACGTCAATCAACAATCATTGACACTATTTGTACTCTGATTCTCGTCCGCTACGGAAGAGTACGAGCACTTCCTACCTCCACGCCTGATCAACGTCACGGAGTGAAAAGTTCTGATGAGAATCACGTGGGGAATATGGACCAATCACAACAAAGCTTTTAGTTTTCTCCATCTGCTATCGGCCAATCAGAGTAAGCCTTTAGTTTTTACTGTTTTTTCTCTCTAAAGAAATCACTCAGCAATCTGTTATGGATCCGATTTGAACAGATGAAAGCCGACAAGATTCCTTGGCAAGTCGAGCTGGTAGCACACGCGAAGGTAGGAATTAGCAACGGACCCCTTCCGTAGCGGCTGGGAATCAGTTTCATTTGCAGCCACTGTAAACCGTTTGGTATACCTGTGTATGATCCCTCCCTGATGCAAGTAGTGCACGGCCGAGATGATCTGACGGATGAACTTGCGGACTTCCGTCTCCCCAGTCTCTTGCGGTAACAAATATAGTCCATGAGGTCACCTCCCCCAGCCAGATCAAACACTAGATAGTATCTGTCGATCATACAAATGATTCATCAAGCAAAAACAAAGAAAATCACACGCGTGAGAGAGGTTTGGATACGCGATTTTTGAGACCTGATTCCTTCTAAGCTATATAAAAACCTCGACAGTGTTTTCTAACAGCATTTCCAAACACCTCGTAGCGTGCGTAGCTGGCCGTTTGTGTGTTTTCAGAGACGGTTTCATCGGTGAGAGCGAAGATTGTTTACCAGCTCTCTCTCTCTCTCTCCCGCCCTACCCCTCCCTCGGGGCGCTATTTGATATTTGTTTGGGCTCGTCTTCGCGCGGCCATTTACCGAGCAATTCGCTATTGTACATGGTAAACAATCGTCTGGAACACACACACAATCGCCAGCTACGCAGGCTAAACACCTCGAAGTCGGTTAAAAAACCGGCTCAGTTTACCTCGTTTTGTCGATCTTTTTCTCGGTGTTTGGAAATCCTGATAAAAGACACTCTCGCGTGTTTGATATGTTACAGTGGGAACTGATACAGCCTTCGTATGTCTGTACTTTAAGACCTCGGGCTGATATTTCTCAGTAGGGACCTCGCGCTCGGTCAATAAGTAGTTGGCTGCAGGGTTAGTTAATAATTGGTTTGTCTGCAGGCAAACTCTCTGTGTAACACAGGAAATTTTTTGCAGAAACCCATCCATGGGAAAAGCTCATGGTAAAAGAATGGGAAGTGTCCCATGGCCATCCATGAATATCGAAAACATCCCATGTGTGTGAAATGTGAAGCTCTTGCCAGGAATGCTGTGCTGCCCTGTTTTCAGTCCCGACCACTTTTAATTACTTCAGGAGCTGTACGATATCAGGGTACCTCCATGGGAAAAGCTGCATTTCCCATGAAAATTAAATTATGGGAAGTGTCCCATGACCAACCATGAATTCCAACACTTCCCATGCGTGTGCCTTGAGGAATTCAGCTTTTCCCATGGATGGGTTTCTGCAAAAAATTCCCTGTGCATGTGCTGACCTGTTTTCAGTCTCGACAACTTCCAGGAGCTGTATGACATTAGGGTGCCTCACCATCTGTAGGATCCGGGCCTCTCGTCTCATGTTCTTGGACACGTAACGGTCCTCTAGAGCCTGCTTCTTATCAATGATCTTCACAGCCACCTAAAGAGGATTCAAGGTTGAAAATGATGTGAGCGATTCGCTGTTTTATCAATAAAGTGGAACCTCTGTAGCTGGAAATTTGTACTTCATCCTTGACGGCAAAAAAAAAATGCGTCTGCATTTTGTGGGCGTTTGTTTGGGAATTTTTGCTCACGTTAATTGACACATTATTTTCGCTCGTCCTGGGATAAACATTGTCTCTTCTTCACTGCTGGCAAAATGTTCGACCTTACCTGACCTCGTAAAAAGGAAGAGCTAATTCTTCGCAGATGATCTTTTATGAAACGAACTGTATCTTTACATGCTTAGAAATGACCAAGTACGCTACTTAGACATGGAATTTCTGCAGAAATCCATCCATGGGAAACGCTGAATTTCCCAAGACAGTGGGAAGTGTCCGGAACTCACGGATAGCCATGGGAGATCCGAAAATTTCACATTCTTCTAGCATGGGAAATCTTCTACTAGCTTTTCCAATGGTGGATGGGTTTCTGTAGAAATTCCCTGTGAGACGCATTTTTCCAAGGGGAATTCGTTGTGCATGCGCACCGTGTCACTTCAACAGCACGTTTTGGGAACCTATAGCAAGGGTCGAAGTTTTCCGGTTGATAATTGAGTAATTATTCAAGAATTTTCAATAATCAAATTACGCGTGTAAAGAAATGGTGAGATTTTGAATAGCCGCCATTTTACCAGCCTAGTAAAATTGAACACAATTTTCGTGAATCAATGGTTAAATCAGGGGTTAAATTAATTTGGTTTGCAATATTTATTTCGCGAGCTTTATATATTTACACGCATTTCTACCTTTCATATCGAACAGACGATAGCTATGGTGGTTTTGCCGCGTTTGACAGATTTTCATGACAGGCGACAAAGAAGCCATACAGCAACAATTTGTCATGTCATTGGCACACTAAAATTGCCCATCTGTAAGATAGTACGATTTGATCATCTCAGACGTAAGTGAGGTCTTAAAGGTTAATCAGGTTTGATATATAGTGTCGCAAGTCTGTGTCAGAGTCGTCTACACTTTGTGAGATAGCGTGAGCGATTTTGATCCGTAACTAGAAGATTGGTACACATGTCGGCAATAGCTCACCTCTCCTGTACTCGTTTACTAAGTACTGTGTGTTATTTGTGATCTAAGTCTTAGCATTATCCTCACAGATGAACGTACACGCCAGGGTGTATTGTGTGAGTGCTGCTATTTACGCACATGAGTCTAGTGGTATTATAACGATCAGATAAGTGGAATTATTTTCGTCGACACGCGCCCTTGAATGGAATTCATAACATGCGTTATAACCGGCGGTATTCAGTGTCCAACGAGTAAGTCGAGCTTCATTCTTGAACTCAGAGCTCCCCGGCTCGTCACCTCGCGGGGGAGGCTGTGGTGACAGCCATTGACGCATGCGCGAGATTTAATACAGAGCCTTTGAGAGAAAGACCTTTCATCGCATGCTACACCAGCCAATCAACGACGAAGGCCCTCAAATGGCCGCCGCCAGAGCCTCCCCTGCGAAGTGACGAGCTGGCTAGAAATGGAGCTCGCGAGTTTAGCTAGCGTGCCTACTGCAAAATGCGAGGGTCGAGTGCGCCGACAAGGGGTAAAGCTAATCAAGAAACGCCCGGTGGAACATTTTCGTGGCAATGCAAATTTGTTGGAGACTAACAACTGTAGCGCATGCGCAGCGGCTCACAAATTGGAGAAGAGTAATCTCGTATCCAGAGCCCGTCATCTTTTGGCTAGCGGCAAGATTCAGGGCTCTAGGAGGAATCGATTTTTTTAAAACCCAGATTCTGGGTTTCCGGTTTGATTGTTGTATGAAAGTTCGTTACGTTTTTGACCTACCACGCATGCTCACAAATCGGATTCCCCCAGAGCCCTGATTCTTGCCGCTGGCCAAAAGACGACGGGCTCTGGGTACGAGATTGAAAGTTCGTTATGTTTACTGCATGAATTTGATCTACCACGCATGCTCACAAATCACATGCGTGGTGGATGAAGAACACAATAAACTTTATAGCCGGAAACCCAGAATCAGGGTTAAAAAGATAGAATCAGGGTAAAAAAGACCCAGAGCCCTGAGTCTTGCCGCTGGCTAAAAGATGACGGGCGCATTGTATTGTTCAACAGATTGGGCAAACACATCAGCTAAACTTCCAAAAGCTTCAACTCATCCAAAACTTTGCCTGCAAAATCATCACAGGTGCCCGCAAATATGACCATGTCTCACTCAACTGGCTCCCAGTCAGTGAGACACATTAGAGACGCGGTTATGGCCTACAAATGTTTTAATAACTTAGCACCTGATTACCTATGTTCTAAGTTCAAAAAAAGATCTTGTATTCACAATCGTATAACTCGCAATAACGATAACTTGCAAACTCCTCTGTTTAAATCAGCTAGCGGCCAGAGATCCTTTTCCAACAGAGCGGTCTCTCTGTGGAACAAGCTCGATGTTAACCTAAAAAAACTCTGCATCCGTGAAAGCTTTTAAAAAGTTTTACTTGCAAAGATCCTTAGGGAGACGACTAGATCAGTACGGGAGAAAATCGAGAGAGACCCTTCTTGTTTGCGCGTGCGATTTTCCCTCCCCATTTCCCTTCCTTCTTGCGCCGCCTACGCAAGCAAAGCAACTGCTGCAAAACCCACAGAGGCGGAGAAAGAGTCCATTTCTAAGTAAGAACCTCTCATATCAGGTCCCTCTCAATCAGCGCCAGAGAAGTGTTGATTTTTAGAAACGCAAGTTCCACGTGTAGCTAAAGGCGAGGTAAAACGGGCAGAAAAATCGTTCAACTTGTCGCGCAACATAAGCTGTATTCACACTAGAGACGAGTTTCCCGTCTGAGACGAGTTTCTCGCCTTGAATATGGTTCCCTGTTCTACTGTGATCACGTGAAAACAATTTTTTTGAAGGAGAAAGTTTAGACGGATAACAAGCAAGTGTTTCTGAGCAGAATTGACATAAAGCAGGAACTTTTTCTGACGAGAAACTCGTCTCAGACGATGGTATGACTAGTGTTACGGGCAACTAGGTGGTCTGCGTCGGCGGAGACGTGAACATGAACAACAACAACCAAAGGTTGAGATTTATGTTAAACGCAAAACGTCTCAGGAGTTTTCCGTCTATAGTGTGAATACGGCTATTGTTGCAAAAGAGTGATGCTTCTGCGTTTTATCAAATTGTTTGGCACCCGACCAAACAACTTGCCTCGCAACAAATCGGCAAGTTGTAAGTTTGGAAAAGATCGACGCCTGATTGGTCAATGCCACAAGCTGTGACGCAATCCGACACAAACAGACTTGTCAATCGTAAGGGGTTGTAAAAAGAGTAACAAAACGCTCACAGCTTGTCTCGCAACAATGTTGCAAAACAAGTTGAAGAGCGATGCAGCGCGTCTTACCACCTGGCCAAACAATTTGTCTCGCAAAAACAAACAAGTGTGTACGCTAAGAAAAATCATTGTATAACTATTTTATACCACGCTACAGAAAATAAAAGGCAAAGTTTTACGTAAATGCAGTGCACGATGAGTGGAATACTGCCAATAGACAACGTCATTCCTGCATTCTTATTGGCTGTATTTTCTGTGGCGTGGCATAAAAGCAGTAATATAGCATTTTAAATCTGATTTTCATATTTAATAATCAACCTAACAAATGGGTTTACATGGTCAATCCTCAAATTCGCCAATTCTGTAACGTTAAAAACACCGAAATATTTTTGCGAAAAAATAGCGTTAGTATCGGGAATAACAGATCTTTAAATGACGCTTCGATATTGTCAATCTTTAAAGAAGTGATATTTGCATGAACTACCACTTGTAATACTCATCAGGCCCTTCGCGTTTCATATTTAACATTGTTACCATTATTTGAGAAGAAACATATTTTCCGCGTTGATTAACTTTATTCGGAGGTTATTTGTTCCTCACAGAAGATACACTAATGTCTTTCCAAGACGTAGCACGAATTCTAGACGAGACACGAGGGTCCTTTAATATATGAGAACAGTTCAACAGCATTTGTGATCAATATCAAGAGAAAAGCACTTTTGTAAACCACTTGAGATTTGATGACCAATATAGAGCTTCTGGAAACTTCATTCCACTCGAGAGAGCTTTCCTTAACCCGAAAAGAAATACTTAAGCGTATTACACGTTAGTTACACGGTGTAATCTCGTTGTGTGCTTTATTGATGTCTATTTCTTTTCGGCAAGTAGTTAGTTTACTTTGTGCCACGTGTTTTAAAATACGAAAACCACTGTACTCGCCGTTTTTTTTTCTACTTCAAACCCACTGTATTTATGCGCCGCCGATCCCTATTCACGGGTAGATTAGAGAATTCGAAACTGGAATATTCGCATCTAAAAATAACTAGGCCAGGAATTGCGCTGCCTCAAAGATATAGGTGAGATGAAAGCTCCTATTGATGGGCTCCTGCTCCACTGTTACATTTACTAATACAAGAGTCCTACGGCCCATGATCGCGCTGATCATAGAGCCTTTGTATCGAAGTGACAACAATAAGCCTAAAGAGTCTTTGTAGGGGGGATTTTAATGGCATTGATCCGATAAAGGAATATTGGGTATTACAGTTGCATGGAAGAATGTTCGATAGGAATCTATCAATATAACAAGAAAAACCTGAGCAGCTACTAACAACAAAGTTTTCTGCTTGTAGAAAAAGGACATCCATTTAAGGAGGATTTTTTTGCATTTGAAGTGCGCTATTATTGACGTTTTAACATAAAAAGAAGAGAAAATACAAACTTACTTAACTCGCAGCTTTCCATTTGTTGTCATGATTAAATAGTTAAGAATTAGACCTCTCTGCTATATATATGGGCTATTTAACAATTAGACTGCGAGTTCGAGTTTTCTATGAGTCAATACTGATAGTTAACGAGGCGCGTAGTTGAATATTTGACTCATAGAAAACGAGAACGAGTAGTCTAATTGTTTTGGTAGAAACCCACTAGCATACTACCTTCGAGTTGTTGCTAAAACGTATTTACTTTCATGGTTTTAGAAGGTTTTACCGGTACGTGATAGATAGTGTGAGTAGCAGAGCCAATCAGATGGCAGGATTCATGATAGTATGCGAGTGGGTTTCAATAGACCATGGGGCCCATTCAATAGACCATGGGGCCCATGAGGCTGATCACGAGTGTTTAATCTAAATATACTTGATGCTCGATTACAGAAAATAAAATACCTCTACCTGAATACCTCTTCTTCACCTGAAAAGCAGGAGCTAAATCGCCAATTTCCTAAACAAGGTATATCTGCAATAATATAACATTAGCAGCGGCCAATAGAAATGCAGGAGTGCTTTCCATTTACCAAAATTTTCGGTATGACCGGTGAGAAATCAAATGGAAAGCGCCATCCCGGCCGGGAAAATTTACCGAAAATTTAGGACAACCTTTTGAGCTGGTCCAAGAAACCGGTAATTTCGAAAATATCGGGAAAACGCTTTCCATTTGACATCTTCCTGGTTTTCCCCCGGAGAAACGCTTTCCATTTGATTTCCAACCGGTATTACCGAAAATGTGTGGTAAATGGAAAGCACCCCGGCCTATCTCGATTCTCAATCGAGACACTCACGTGACTTTTTAACCGTTCCATTTGAACACAGGAATTACCGGAAACTCAATCCGAAAATTTTTGGTAAATGGAAAGCACCCCAGGATTTGTTATACACATCTAGTTGATTTATACGAAGACGCTAATTAACTTAGCTTGCCGCAATATATCGTTGTTAGTTCATTCTTCCGCAACTTCAAAAATCAATTAACTTTTTTTTTTTGTCCATCTTTAATTACAAAGCCATATTATTAAATATACATTTTTACAGGATAGACAGTATGTTGCTTCTTCCCTCACCCCCCCCCCCCTACACCCCCCCCCCCCCCCCCCCCCCCCCCCCCCCCCACCCAACCCAAAATCAATTAACTTGGATACCAGAGTCTCCAAGCTTTACTTGTTCACTGACAGGCGTTAGCAAGCGACAAGCTTGTAGACTCAGGCAAACAAGGAAAAAATATCATGGCAATTGACCATATAAAGATTATAGTGTTACGTCTTACATACTTATGCAAAAAATATCTAAAAATAGAACATCTGTGGCTGTTATAGGTGAACGGCGCCGAAGGACACCCCTACCTGATCGACTTTTGCTGAAAGGAAATTTACTCAAACTAAGCTACGAATAATTTCCAGGGCGATTTTGATCGGAGAGTGTGAGATATTTTGATTAGGCAGAAACCGATTTGAATGTTCTAACCGCGACCACCAGCACGAAATAAGGTGGTACCAATAGTCGTAATGTTACAGTCTTTGTAGCAACAATATTAGTAATGAATGAATGGTTCAAAAATGAATTTGTCTTCTGTTGATTTTTTTTTTCGTGTTTATTATTGATTTGTATTTCCATTCTTTTCTGTCTGTTTAAATACCCCTGGAAAATCTATTTTGGAATAAAATGTACCGTAAAGTCACCCTTTTACCTCTCCCCCTTGGAATTTCCAAACGCCAGACACACCCCCTCCAGTGGATACCCTCCCCTGGAAAATTTTCCGTAGGTCCTCAACCCCCTTGTTGCGGTTTAAAAATGCAATCAGCCATTGTACTATACATGCGAGTGTTTTGGTTTCAGAGGGAGTATTTTTGGTTTTTGTTCTATATTTCTTCTAAAATGTCTATGAAATAATGAAAAATGTAAAAAAACGTTATAGGCGTAATATATAAAAAATCTAGGCGGCGTAAATCAGAGGAGGACGGCTACAAAATTGAAAACACAGTCGTTGTTTTACACTTAGAGGTGAACACGTTAAGCGTAGAATGATAATTTTTATGCGTATCACACCTGTATCACAGGGAATTTCTGCAGAAACCCATCCATGGGAAAAGCTGAATTTCCCATGGTAGAAGAATGTTAAATTATGTTTGGATTTCCCATGGCTATCTATGTGAATTCCAAACACTTCCCATGCGTGTGCTTCAGGAAATTCAGCTTTACCAATGGATGTTTTTTTTCTTGCAGATCAGAAATTCCCTGTGTATCCGTGCGCAATGCCGAGCTCTGCAATTTGGACGACCAATGAAAGAATGCATGACTCAAATAGCTTTTTCTTTCGACTAAGTAGGTGACGATGGAGAAATTCCTAAACATAATGTTTCAACATTTATCCGAAAACGAGAATCGGAAAGAGAGGCATGGTCCACGTGCCTAAGCAATCCCTCATCGAAAAATTCACCAATAGGATTTTCGTTTTGTAAAGCGAACCCTTGCTAGTTTGCTAAAAGTCCAGTTTCAAAAAGAAATGTCATACTTAATTTTCAATTCCACGATCATCCAGCATGACCAATAGTACCACTGGCAGTTGTTTCCGTGTTATTGTATTGTTATAAAATAATCTTTATTCTTTGTGGTCACGAATGGCCACCTTTGAAAAATTTGAAAAAAAGTATCGAAGAATCTCGTGAAATTCTTAAGGGTTTTAATTCGACATTTTTAGAGACAAATATTTAACGCTTACTTACAGAGAATGTATGAGAAGCAATCTTTCATCGTCTCGATATTTGAATTTTTAAGCCTTAAATCTCGCTGTCTGGGAAAATCTCGCATTTACGATTCGTCACCCCTTCTGAATGAAATTTTTATTCTATCCCAGAGATGAGATAAAATCTTAGTGTGACAGGGGTATTTGCACGCAAAGAAGGCAAACGCCCAATCTTTCTTGAAAAAAGGGCAGAAAACTATTGCTTTGAACACTGTACTGCTGAGATTGGAGCCCGAGTCTTGGACCGGGTGAATTGAGTGAGCTGAGTGAGTTGAGTGAAAACAATTAAGAAAAAGAACGAGTAAGGAAAGAAAGGGCATAGAGGCTAGCACTATCCCGTGCGTTTTAATGAGTTCGACGTGATTTTTGATGATACTTGCCGGACACACACTAGCCTGCTTGCTGTCGTTTTGTAGGTGTTTTTTTCGGCGGAATTCTGTTCGTGATCGCGATTTTTCGTGCGCTTTCAAGATGGCGGCCACGCGATCAAGAACTGAAGTTTTTCCGCCGTAAAAAAAAACACCCACAAACCCTGCAAGCAGGCTAGACACACAGGACCCAACCACGAAAAAAAAATAATGGACTTTGAGAAAGTCTAACACGACTTATCTGTCTTATCGTCGGACTTGATTCAGTGTCTTTACAACTCGTGAACTCGTAGTTTCAACGGGGTTTTCGTATCTATATTTGGACAAACTTGAGCTATCTTTCGGATGTAGGGTTAAAGCGAGGGCGGATAAGAGGATCCACAAACACAAAATAATACCTGCTTATATTGTTATAATTCGTCTTTCGCTATAAAAGCCCAATACGGAATACGAAACGCTCGGTCTCTGCATAACTTGCGGAGCTAACCGGCCATTTACGGGTTTCGCATTCCTTGCAAGCCTCCTAGGGTAGTAAAGCAATATCATGCAGCAAAAAACATCGTGTGCGTAATTGCAATGAAGAAACTGAAGGCCTACATTACTTGATCCGATGACCCTAGTTTGTTGACGGTTTGCTTTCCCTATCCTACAAATGACCTTATTATACAACTGCAAAGTGTTATTTTAATCAATTTATAGCAACAACAAAACATTGAATATCAGCCTCGTGCTGAATGATTGAAGAAAAAGTGCAGTTATTTTGTAAGTTATACCTCGTCCCGGTGGGACGGGAAAAGCCAACAGGGTTAAACATGCCCAACATCTTAAACGGAGAACACAAATAATACAAATATACATAACTATACTAGCGTACATAACCACAACGAACTGAACAAACACAAGCGGAAATTATTCTCTCGATTCTTGTGAAGTTTTACGTCGTTGTAATGTTATCTAGTGATGGAAAAGCTATCTCGAATACGTTATCCTCCTGTCTGTAGTCAGCATGCGAAATATGCAAGACATGACAACCCTTCAATGGTAAAGCCAACTATTAATGCTCCAGCGATGCAACATATGACTAAAAACACTATTAAAACAAACAAAAAATAGACTGCCCTCAGGAAATTAGCAGCGAATGAGAAGATCTATTTTAGTTTCTTATGTTATCAGCTGGGGATAGTTAGATTTGGCAGTCAGTACATTTGACTTGATTTGTTTTTATCGAGCGTTTTATTTGGCAAGACATTCATTCAGTGTAAATGAGAACCTTGATACCTGGAGTTTGTCGGTATTCATAAAAGATTTATATCAAAATTTCACTTAAACACTGCAGATAATTTATTCTATAGAGTGCCCAGTCTTGTGGATCAAAATCACAGTAATGCAATGGCGTGAGCGGTTGTGGTTTAGCGATTGTATCGTTTGAATTATAATTACATCATATTCAGTTGAGTTTTGTTTCGACATTGAGCAGCAGTATTCAAATATAATTCAACTAACCTTTTCACCAGTGAGAACATGAAATCCTTGTTTAACCTTAGCGAATGAGCCCTCCCCTATCGTTTTCCCCAAGAGGTAGTTTCCAACTCGCTTGCACTTGAGGAACCTTTTCAGTTCTTCTCTAGAAACGTGAACAACGCTCGGAGGCAAGCAGCCGGCGCTGGTTGGAGAGCCAGGGCTTGCTTGCCGCTCGGGATCTGGTCTTGTAGACGAGTACATGGCGGGTAGACCCTCCGATCTCATTACTCTTCCTATGTCAGCTACAACTAGCCATGTTGAACAGATCCTAGCAAGCTCGGCTAACACGAGCTCGCCTGGCCATCATAACTAGCCAACGTAATGCGTCTGGTGTAAGGTGATCTGAGGTGACCACATACGCTGACAGATCCGCTCAGATTTGACATGTTGGTATACAATAAACACACCTCGCCATTCGCTACTGGCTCTCCGATAATTCGCTTTAATTAAACAATCCGTTATTAATTGTACGGAAGAGAGCGGGTTAGTCACATTGCCCTTTCACGCCGTATCACAAAACCCTCACAGCACACAGAGGAGTCTGTCTTTCATTTCTGGGTTATTTTCCGCTTTATTGCATCCTTATAGTTGCGAGAGAAATTGATCCTTCCAACATGTCATTCGAGCGTAGTAGTGAAAGATTTGTGATGCGACATCCATTAAATCTTGTGATACTTAACGTAATTCTCGAGTCAATACAAATCGCTTTGCGTTACCACGGCTTTTGTCTTGCAAAACAAAAGAAAGGTGTTAGGTTACGAATTATCAGCTTTAAAAGGCCGGCCCCGCTTATCGACATGCAGTCAAGCGAGAGAGAACACACTCTGAATTGAAACATGCTGTCTTCACAATGCCGCAGAGTGTTTTGCATAACAATTTTAATACAAGTTTTGGTTTCTATATGTTTTGGAATCAGGGGAGGACGACAACCGACTGCTTCACTTTCCCCAGACACGTGGGACCCTGAAGAGTTTAGTAGGATCGAGGAACTGGCCTTAGAGAAAGAAAATAGGCCCAAACCGCTGGTTTACGGAGAATCTGGAGTTGTGGCGGGAACTGGAGATGCACGCGCGGTACATGTTGGCGTCGATGTGCTGAGAAAAGGCGGGAACGCAATGGACGCGTGTGTTGCTACAGCACTCGCAGGTAAGAGTTTAAATGAAACTGAGTTTGTTTCAAAGCAGCTTCAAAGTATTCTTTTCATGCTAACAAATTCATTTGGCAGCAGGCTACTTTGCTGGGAGCAGTAAACATCTCAAAGTGACTTGTTTCATGCATTGGTTGTTCAGTGATATTTCAGTTCTGATCTTCTGATGCCAAAGATAGCCTGGAGAAGGTAGAGAAAAGTTCGTTTTGCAATATCCTTGGCATCTCGAGCCATCGACAATAGTCGTCATCGTATTTCCATTCTGGTTTAATAATTTTCAAGAGCTTTGAATGGATGTAACAGTTTTACTAGAACTCCACGCAAGAACACTGTATGATAAATATGTTGAACTTTTGAAATCAGTGAAGCCATCGCAAAAGGAATGAACTCTCTCCAAAACGTAATTTACGACACAAGAAACCTATCCGCGTTATCGGTACAATATAAGTACGAATAAAAGATAAGGAACTTATTACTTCCATGTGATAAAAAGAATCTTTAAACTTTCTTTCTTCCCAGCCATGAACAGCAGAGCTCACATTGCATTGGTCTATAAGGTATTTTTTTTTGCTGACAACAGACAAAGAACCCTTTGAATCTTTGGCTAATTGTAGTGGGCAGAACATCTTGAAAGAACATAGGTAATTGTTTGCTCGTTTTGGCACAAAACGAGCCAGAACAACAAAACATTTTTTAAAGTTCAGAATACGCATTTCATGATCGTTATCTGCGCTTAATTGACTTTTTTTTTACTGAACTCTTGAGTCCATGCGTGACTTCCCTGAGCTCCTTGATAAACCGTTAACCCTGCCGTTAAAAGCCTCCCAATCCTTTGAGGGGTTCCTGGTTGTGTGTGATATCTTAATGGCTAGACTAAGGGAATATCTTTCCAGAAAGCAATATGTCCGCTAAACGTACGTGGGTAAAACGTCATGGTCATTACCTAACAGACACGTCTATTCTCTTGACAACGCCGAAGCGACGGGTAGTTCCGATTGTTTTGGAGAAAAGACAAATTAAACGAATAACGTTCCTTTTGTATTGGCAGAATAATAATAATAATAATAATAATAATAATCTTTATTTAAACACGATAATGGGAATGGCAATAAAATGCTTTACATCATGGATGGTTGGGACTTCTGATGCAACAATAGATGTGTCTGCTGTGTTCGTGCTCTTCGTGCTTACTTTCGGAACGCAATCTCGACTTTCAAATCGAACTGGGTGCGTTAGCTTTGCTCAGTAGGCTCCCGCTCCTGGGACTTCTCACCGCTTTCCCCTCTGTTTCTCTGAGTTTCTTTTCCCTGAAAACACACGGGACGCTTGCTACATAAGTTACTATGGCTTACTATTTGCTCTAAGAATGTTCGGCATTCGACGGCATGGCCCATATTTCTCTTCAAGTACAGTACACTACTACATAAAGTTTCTCCACAAAAATGCAGACAATAAAATGAGGCGGACGTGATCGCGTGTAGCAAATTGTGACCCTTTGTATGCACTGCGACCTGTGAATTGGTCTTTGCGGTTTTCTAGAGAAGCGCCAACACAAATGGCACTAAAGAACATCTCGGAAGTCACGATACAAGAGGAAATGATTTCAGCAATGATGCAAATCATGTAGGCATACTCGTAATTCGTAGAAACCCAAGTGTTTGCGAGTAGAATAAGAGTATGTACTAGTGGTCCAAGTGGGAAGTCGGTTGTTAATACATTAAGGGGCGCAGGAAGGAAGAACCATGATTATGGTATTTGTACGAGCCTTCTTCACAACACTGCGTGGGTCGGAAAGATGTTACAGACAAAGCAGCAACAACAACAACAAAGACAACACAATTTTTAAAACGCAATGAAAACCGCGTTAACAGAAAACAAGTTTATTAAAATTTATTGACAAAGTAATAAAAGTTTGTTCCGATCTGCGTATCACTTTTTTTGGCGGCGAAGGTAACGGTGTATTAAAATGACAACAACTTATGTTATAAAGGATTAACAACGCAGCGCGTTTTAACAAATGAAATCTACAACTCCAAACGTTGCCCTCAGACTACTTTGTTTTTCAACACCCTCGTAATGGAACAATGCATGGAACATATCCGCTGTCTGGAGAGAGTAATGAAATTATGCCAATCAATGTCTTAGTCTTGTTCGCAAGTTATCGACTTGTAACATCGACTTGCAACATCGTTACGGCAGGCTAAAATGACTAGGGCAGCCTGCATTAATACGAGATTAAACACCAAGGATTACTATGTAGCTTTTTATCTACGAATCATTCTTGTGAGTAACAAAGTGCGCATGAGGCGGGTCAGCCTTAGGCAAGTCAAAACGGATGACATCATGTGAATTCCTTACTGCAATTTTCCCCGGGGGGTGACTCCCCTATTTTTGGGGCGGGGGGTGCTCGTCGGGAACTTTTTCCCCTATTAAAGGTACCTAAAATGGCGTCGCTTAGTTGATTTTGACCCCCAAAAGGTACCAACAAGACGTACTTTCCCTCGTAATTTTCTCTGTATTTTTTCCGAGCAAAAAAACGTCTGAAATTCAGGCTTCAAACAAGTGTGATTTGCTTGATTTGCTAGAACGGACCCCTAACTGGTAACTATCTGGAAAAAATGCAATGTTTCAAATGTTACCCCTAAAAGGTGGCCAGAGGTCTAATTTTAAACCTAAAAGGTACGACCCCCCCCCCCCCCCCCCGGACAATGTTCATAATTCTTTGAACTCTACGCCAACTAACAACCGCGGCGAACAGCTCTAGGTTTTCTGGACTAACAAGGACTAGCTAGGCTCCAAAACCAAATTTTCAACCATATAATGCATAATTCATAAAAATCCATACGCCTGTCTTAAAAGGTTTGATTGACGGAAGCCAAAACGCAGTTTGGTGTTCGGAAATGTCAAGTGGGGGTTCGCAGAATTATGAAAATCGCAGTAATTATTGCGAAAGGCGATTGACAGTTAGTTATAATTACGAGAACTAAGTAGGTAGGAAGAGCGATTTAGATCTGATGGGGAAAGAAAAGGGAGATTCTAGAAGAGCATAAACGGCTTGATAATCGAGGTGGTATACGCCCTTCACAGTATGCAAATATTCACTCCCTGGGAACAGGAAATGAAATCAAGGAATGAACTTGAAGATTATTAGGATTAACAGAAAAACAAACCCAGTCAGGATTAGAATATTTTTTTAACGAAAATCGTTCGAATTCCTAAGTACCAAGTAAAGTTGTGCGATAATCTTCTGTCACTGTAGCGCGTACCCTCTGAAATTGCGGGGTATTGGACAATCACATCAGGATGCCTTTGTAAATGCAATTTAATCCAAAAGCTTACGTCTTCTTCAATCAGGACCGCTGATCTCTGAATGCATGATAACGTTCAGCTTATGAGAGATTAACTCAGTGTTTATGGCTCCTCTTGAAGAAGCTATTACTTTTCACATTACACTGCGTGGTGGGAAGATGCTACAGACAAAGCAGCAACAACAACAACGACAACACAATTTCCATAGGAGAGAAAAAAATGAAAGTTTGTTCCGATCTGTGTGTAACTTTAAAGAGCTCGTGTCAGCCACTCCTTTGTTACTGTTTTCGTTCGATATTAGAATACGAATTACGTGTAGAAATCTCTTAAAAACATCTAATAACAAAGTTTCTGATTTGATTTACCAAATTCAATCGAGAACTTTGCTCTATATTCTTTAAATCAGCCGATGGAAATGGATGCTTTTTCCGACTTGGTATGTTGCTATGCTGTCAAAATGGCGGCTGACACAGGCTCTTTAATTTACGAATTTGAAGAAGCTATTACTTGGGTGACAAAGTTGTTACGCACGATAGCTAAACGTCTTCAATGCATTTGACAGTATAAGGATCTGTTGTCCAAGGCCAGTGCAAAACCATCACGTACTTTTTACAAAACGTTTGTTTACAAACATTCCGCGCGCAGATTGATAAACCCACTGTCGAGTGACGACATAAAGGTTCCCCGAGGCGAGGTGACTGCTGCCGGCGGAGTTAAGACACGCCCCTCAGAGAGGGAAGACGCAAGGCCATGCACGAACGTAAATTATAAAATAATTGAACTCATAAACCTTCTATAATATTGTGTTTTTCAGACTCAGAATAAAATTTAAGCGATTCAGAAAAAGTGAGGGCCACAAAGCCAAAGATTTGGCACAACATTTGTTGTATACTCAGTTATTCTGAATCGCTTATAAAATAATTGAGATAGTTCGCGCGCTCTGATTGGTCGAGAACTGTGTTTCAAAAGTCTATGAAGGTCATAGGAATGACGCCATAAACGCGGCAAATCGGCAGATGCGCTATTGAAACTTCTACTCCCGCGTATGATTATTGTTCTCGCTTGAGAAATTATTATATTTTTTCATAGAGTTTTGAAAACCACGGCTTTTGTTTGGGAGAATTCTCGAGTCAAATCATGAATTCCCAAACAACGCCTCGGTTTTCAATACTCTATGAAGGCACAGCAAAAATGTTTTATTTCTTAACTAAAAACATTGCGAGCACCAGTGGTCAGAAAGGAAATGAAAAATGGTAACGTTGGGATGAGAAAGCTACCACACTGGCGGTGATAGATAGAGATCACAGCGCCACGACGGGGACGGATAACAAGAAAATTTCGCCAAAATTGTCGACTTTCCGACGTTGCAAAGCTTCCTTATTAAGAAATGCGCCTTATCTTAATTTAATTTATCATTTTTTTTTGCCCGAGGGCCAGGAAATCCTCACAGAGCGAGGCTCCAATTACAAGGTTCCCTAGTCAGTGTGGTGGGTTAGTAAGTTGTAAACCCTGCACTGAGGATGGGCAAATTCCGACGTCCCCGTGGTTCTTTAACGTCCCTCTGGTTCCGGTTAGTGTAGTGTATATGAGAGACGGGATCTACGGTTTAACGTCCTTATCCGAGAAGACGCGAAGGTCTAACCATTTGCAGATATTAGAGCAAAGGCAGCACCTTCTCCTGAATTATTTAGAAAAGACCCTGAGTGTTGGTCCTTCCAGGGCTTGAACTCCAACCTCCTGCACATAAGCCCGGCGCTCTACCACTGCGGTAACCGGTCGTCGGTAAAAATCTTATTCGGAAGGTCTGTAACTATTTTCCTTCACATCTTAGCGAGAAAAAGCAGGGAAAATTACCCAAATTTGCAGATACTCGAGAAACACCGTTGTTTTGGTGGTCATCTTGTCCTCTGTCTCAGCCGAATGGCCTAGACGAGGTTTCAACACCACAGGCAGCCCGCGCGGATTCGTTAAACACGACAACACTTTCTTGATATCACTGAACCTCGTGTACTCGTTTGTTCATCTCTACTTCAGCATTTATCCTGGAATTCACCTTTGAATTATAACTTTAATATCAACAAATTCGCATTTTACTGCAGGCGCATGCCGGGGGGGGGGGGGGGGGGGGGGGGGGGGGGGGGGGGGGGGGCGGGGGGGACTCCCAATATTTTAGACGGGGCTGCTCGTCGGGAATGCCGAATTTACCCCTGAAAGATTTGGCAGGTCAAAACAAATAAAAGCGAATTTCAGGTCTTTAAGGGTTTTCATCCAAGTTTCTGTTCTGGTGTTAGTACCAATATATTTCTGGGCAAGGATTGGCCTGAGACTCCCTTAAGGGATAGGGCTGATTTTAAACACCCCTAAGAGATAGCATGTCTGTCAATTTTATACCCTAAGGGATAGGACGAGCACCCTCGTCTGAAAATATGGGGAGTCCCCCCCCCCCCCCCCGGGTTGGCATGTCAACAAAATTATGCAAAATTGCCATCTGTGGCAAGACCATCCGCTCTGACAGGCTTTCTTATGTTCTCGCCACTTTCTCGTTCCAGACGTAGTGCTGTCTACGGGCTCACACATCTCCTTCGCCGGGGTCACAAACCTGTTATTCTACAACCATAAAACTGGAAAAACCAGTAATATTGACGCAAGCTGGCGGCTGCCCAACCTGCGAACATCAGAGGACCGACCAACAATGCACACGCTAGGGGACTCGGTACTAGTCCCAGGATTCATTGCAGGCATTTTTGAAGCGACAGAGCTCACAAAGTTTCCACTGAATGTATTATTTGAGCCCGCGTTGTACTTTGCTGAGCGGGATTTAAAGTAACGCATGCTCTGAGTAACCGTATAAGACAGTTCTACAACCAGAGAACCTTGCTAAGAACTCCAGAAGGTAAGTAACGTTTTCATTCCATCTTAGGATTTGATTCTTGAAGAACGGTTTTCATTTCTAGAAACTATTTTATAGCTCGTCGGCGAAATAGACGTTTGTATCGGCTTGTGTTTTTTGTATTATTTTTTTAATTGTTTTATTTTATTTTTGCGGTCATCACCAAAGAGCAAACCCTTGAAACCTTCGCCATACTTTAAGAGTAATTTAAAAAATATTGCAAGAGCTTGAAATCACCGTTCATAAATATGTGTATAGGGGTATCAAAGTTTTGATATAAAAAAGGCCAATGCTTAACAGCAGAAACATATAACTTAGTTGAAACATGTAACGGCGAACCAAGCTGCGGTTATTCAAGATGAATTTATGACCATATTTGGTCAATAATGAACTATCGACTGCTAACCCAAGTAGGTTTTCTCTTCATAGTATTTCATTTTTCGCTCATACAAAGTAAAGCAACAGTGGTAAGTGATAATATACTAACATTTAACATCTTAAGTCTTGAAACAACATTATTTTCAAAATCTGTTCAATTGCTTATTCTGCGAATATTCCGCAGCTTGGCACTAAAGTAATGTATGCTTGTTACACGTTTCAACTCACTTATATGTTTCTGTTAAACACGAGGTTCCGGTATAAAAGGGATAACTCCTCCCGCCCCCGGGCTCGAGAACAATCAGTAATTAATCAGCTGTCAAAGAGTGAACATCTCACTTCGTCTCTCTGTACCGCGAAATTCAAATTTAGAATTCAAATGCGAACAAAAACGCCAACAAATGATTTCCTACCTTTTTAAATTTGTATTCCTTTTCATTTCTTGCAAAAGAATTTTATTCGAACCTGATTTGGTTCGGATAAAAACGCTTTTGCTCGCAGCACAGAATATTATTCGCTCTTTTGAATACTAATTAGTCTCGCTCTCCGCTGAGAATAAAATATCGCTTTTATTAGGTCCGAAATAGGTTCGAATAAAATTATTTTGCAATAAATAAAAAGGCATATAAGTTTAAAGAGATAGGAAATTAGTTATTTGCACTTTTGCATGCGTTTTGAATTCTAAATTTTGAATTTCGCGGTACAGAGAGACGAAGTGAGATGTGAGATGTTTGACAGCTGATTGATAACTGATTGTTCTCGAGCCCGGGGGTGGGAGGCGTTATCCTTTTATACCGGAACCTCGTGTTTAACAGCTAATGTGTTTTTTCCAGGTCGTTCCATCTTCACTAACCCCGCAACCAATAAACCTTACAAGCGTAACGAAATTATCCGTCAACCACAGCTCGCTAAGCTTATTCGCCGCCTGTCTCGAAAGGGCAGAGGATACTTCTACCGCGGGGAATGGGCCGAGAAACTAGTAGAATCCGTGACGTCACATGGTGGATCCCTCAACATGAATGACATGGCGGAGTATCGAGCGATGTTACGTGAGCCTGTATTGGTAGAGTACAGCGGTCATTTAGTGGCAGCCCCGGATGTAGATAGACTGGGTGTAGAGTTACGTGAACGCCTGGGTGTCATGGAGATGGCTAAGTTGGACAAACTAGCGACACATATTTAACTAACGCTACTAAGTTGGCCACGCTCTCGGCCATATCACGTTTCAGTAAGTTCATATCTCAGTACTATGATGCGGAGTCGGCTGCGGCGAGAGTTCTAGAGGAGTATTTTTACTTCAGCTCTGATCCCAAGCATAGAGGGACCAAGGAGGAGATACAATCGTTCTGGGATAGAATCTTTGAACAGGAGGCACTGTTAGACACTAACGAGATGATCTGGGACTTACTTACTGTCACTCCAGATATACACAATACGAAATACCAATTCGCTACATCGGGGTAGTAACTATTGACGGCGAAGGGAATGTATGTTCCATGGTCCATTCAGCCAATAGCAGGCCGTGGGGGACTGGGCTTTTTGTGCAAGGCGTAGCTCTACCCACCCTGGTGTGACATTTGCAGACACTGTCGTGCGTAAGATATCGGGAGCGCGTATTCAATCCGGATTGCAACCGGTTATTATATTCAAGAAAACTGTTTTTGATGGTGTATCTCGAACAAATTTGACTTCCGAACAACAAGGTCAGGATGGAAACTTAGACAACATGGACGATATAAAATCCAGGCAGACTTTTTCGAGGTTTGGAATAGCAAGGGGTCTCATAAGAAAAAGTGGAAAAGGTCCCATTCTCAGAGCCCCCCGTGTGCGCAGAGCGCGTAGGACGAAACACTTTTACTGGATAGCGCATGAAAAGCCAGCCGTGAAAGGCTCGAATTTGCAATCCATTCCTTCGAAGCATAGACGAACTGGATTGGAAGGAAATAGAAAAATTAAGCAACTAATGACAAATCAACGTCGTGATACGAAATCGCGGGTTATTCTTAGAAAGCCTGCGTCTGATAATAGAAAAGATAAACCGTTGCAGAGAGCGCGTATCGATGCCAATGCAGGTAGATTATTCAAACGTTTATACTGGCAGGTACAAGAAGAATCTGAATCAAGAGATGAGAGTGAGCTTGGGACTCAAAGGCACGTCGATAGCGAAATCCCACACGGGGACGAGACTGAAGAGATTAAGGAAGGAAGCGAGATGGATATGACTGAAGGGGACGAGAGTGAAGGAGTTACGGAAGGGAGTGAGATGGATAGGATTCTAGAACCATTTCCAACTGAAAGGAGTGCGTCTAGCAGTACCGCAACAGCGACCGTGCACAGCAGAATCCAGAATGAAAATCTGAACAATTCTAAGGACGAAGAACAGAACATGAATCAGGAAAGGATTTCTAGACATCAACGCGGATCCCCACGAGCATAGGAGACGCAAGAGAAGATTCTGACATGGAGGGGCCTAATGACAGGCGGAGAGGGAAACCGCGTTTAAAGGTTCGGCAGCGTGATAATCATATTTCTGAAAATGAAGAAATGTCTCCTAGTCAATCGCGAAACTCGAACAATACGGAATCGGAGAATCTCTTGTACCGGAGATCGTACCTAATGTGGACGTGTACCGTTTAAATCATGATGCTAAAATGAAAGCGCCCGAATGGTTTCACAAATACATTCGCGAAATCATGCCACAGAAGAGCAGACTTACAGGCAAGAAGGGTAAAACTCTTGATAGAAAGAAACGAGCTCGGCTAAGACCTGTAGCTGCGCTAGTACTGATCGGGCAATCCTCCCCGGATGCTTTGCTACAATATGTTACAAACATTGTGGACAGCGGCATGAACGCGAAACAGGTGATTGACATGCCATTGTTTTATGACTCTAGCCCAGGCTCCCATCGTCAGGACGTACGCGTTGAGAAGTTCGCATTTGATCAGCATGTATTGCGCAAAGCCGGTGTGTTGGGACAAAAGGTAAAAGAAGTAGGTCGTAAAACATCCAAGAGTATTGGTAGTAGAGGAGCGCTTTTAGTGGTAGAGGGAACCCGGGCATACGGGTGTAGTCACGGGTCCGCCGAGGGAAGTCATCCACGGTGAAAATCGAGCCATGTTGATAAGGGTCTGGGAAATTAACTTATTTTGCTAGTCGCCCGAACTATAACTTTTGGTCGCCAGGTGGCTTCAAGCTTGAAAAGAGCAAAAATATTTGGTAAATGCGAATGAATGATTAGTAAGAATCAGTAGTATCCATCATCCAATGATGGAAGGGCCAAGCTGGAATAAGAACTGGGAAACATATAGCAAGTGGACCCAGGATGAACTTTCAGCAAGATACAGAAGAACAGTTCTAGAAGTACTAGAATCACTTAGGCAAAATAAACTACTTCAAACTTGGTTCACAAACACGGAAACCTTGCCTTGGGACAAAAGATAAATAATTAGAGGATCCCATTCAGAAGTCAAAATTCAAAACGGCAAATTTGTGTATTTTATTTGATATTCCTTAAATGGCCGCGGAATCTCTTCATATCTACAACAAATGATACCGGAGAGAATGATGCCGCCATACCGTTTTTATTGTGATAATATTTAACACTTATTGCTGGATGAGGTTGAGCATGATAGTGAGATTTGTCAACGTCGAGGTTTGTGTTATCTGCCGAAGCGAAGCTGAGGCGGATAGCACTAACTCGAGGCGTTGACAAATCTCACTATCATGCGAAAACCGAATTCAATAATTGTTTTATTATTCAGCAACCAGGAATTCTTACCTAGCTAAACGAAGTCGACGATGAGGTCTTGCAAAGCGAAACGGTTTTTCAACTTTAGCTTACGTCCATTAGTATTTTCCTCTTCGTATTCAATTCAAATAGCCATTGTTGATGTTTAGACGTTTAGATATCCCGAGCAATGATCTCTCGGCAAAAAGCATAGCAGATTCAACGACAACATTGGTAAATTGGCTTTCGCTTCCGAAATGAAGACCAAGATGCATGGCAGCCGAACCTATTGGCTTGCGTTATGACGTCATTAGAGTTCATCAATCCTAATGTCTGGATTTTGATGTCACGAACTGCGCGCCAACATGCTTTCGCTGTGTACTCTTAGCCAATCAGAATAGAGATAGTGGCATGGCTGAATAATAATACAATTGGTACTGTGTTCTGAGTGTCACATTCATTTTCCATTTATCGATAAATGTGTTGCTTGTTATAGTGCTACTCAAGACAGAAATCAACTACATTTCATCAAAAGATCTATTATCCAAGGAACAGTATCGAAAGAAAAATGTTAATTGCGGGCAATTAATATTTTATTGATTTTTGAAAATTTCCGATCGGCGATTTTTTCGTTTTCAACTAATATGCGTTCTGCATCCTGTCGGGTGAACAAAGGTTCCTGTGACGCATGAAGAAGACATAGAAAGTAGAACAAAAGACCACGAAGAAGACAAAGAAAGAAGAACAAAGACACTTTCTATGTCTTCTTCGTGCGTCACAGGAACCATTGTTCTGAAGAGCTTCTCCCCCAAGATGCATCGCGCAGAGTTGAACGAAAAAAAAAACGCCAATCGAAAATATACAAAAATCAATAAAATATTAACGGCGCACGTAAAACACATTTTTCTTTCGCTACTGCTCCCTTGGATAATAGATCTTTCTAATGAAATGTGGTTGATTTCTGCCTTGAGTGGCACTTTACGTTTTGAAGAATAAACGTTTTATCACAGATCGTCGCCTTTATTTGACCCGTGTAAGTGTTAGTTTTAAAATAAGTACAATTGTAACCGTGAAAACACATGTAAAGTGCCCTTAGTAATCAAAATAATCCACCACGGATTATTTAATAGAAAAACTTTCAATTGTTAGACAAATGCAATTCTAGGTTGTTTTGACCTGTTATCAAGAGTATGGAATTGGATTGCGATTTAAGTTATTTTCTTGTCAGTCGAAGTGGCCATGAACCTTGCGAGAGCCCCTTTAAATAGGCACGTTCTATGTTTCACACTTTATTTGTTTCTCATATTTGATCTAACAGCCTATAATTTATTAATTAGGGCCGCCAAATGGTAAATGTGATTTACTTGGCAGTCATTGGCGTAGCCAGGAGCACTTTCATGTGTAGGCAAAATATCGAAGCGAAAAATAGTCGAGATTTTCAAAGAGATGGCTTAAAGAAATGGACAACGAATTTTGTTAACACACATTCGTACGTTATGATAATTCAGGGCTTTGATCACTCGAAATATTCGTTCGTGAATACCGAATTGTCTAGGAGAGAACCATACGCCTCGTCTTCAGTTCCATGAACTTCTGCCATGCTGTACCATAGTTGAACTTGAAGTCACCGTGAACATGCATAAGGGAAACGTTGCTAAACCTGTCTTGTCCCATGGTAACGCTCTCACTGTGCTGTCTTAGGCTGGTACCTGTCTCCAACGTCCAGAACTAGGGGCAAGTTTTGTTTACTAAGGAATTTTGTGTATACACGGATCTCTTACTTTTTTCCGGCCTTTCGTGAGGCGGAGATAACAGTTTTCTTTGACAAAAAACTTTTCGTTGGCAAATGTCTTTTGCCTAGAGGTAACTACGGCACTGACAGCGAGATCAAAGGTTAAAATTCCAGATTGAGACGATAAAAAAATGCTCCTCATACATTCTCTGTTTTGTCAGGAAACGAGATTGCGAAACAGCTCTCTCGAAATTTCGAGATTTCCCTAAAAATTTCGCGACAATTCGCCCCCTTTTAACTCGATCTGCCACTTCCAAAAAATTGTTTTACTTTCTCTTCTCTTCTTCAAACCTTTTTTTTACAATATCTGTCTCTTTCTTCTCTATTGTAAACAGCATTCCCTCAGAATTATTACCGGAACATAGCCACACCTGCAGGTGGTTGGCCAAGAAAGAAACGTAGGTAGCGTCTTCAAATTTATGTAAATTCGTCACGTTCATCTGGAAGGGCTCTCTAGTAAACCTTTGTTTAGAGCAGTCGTAACGTTCGTACTGTTACATAAGAATGCTTATGCAAATTTCAGTTGCTTTTTTCTTTTTCAAGACTAAGATAATTAACCATTATCCTGCGAGATTGCGCAGAATATCGTCTGATACTTAGCCGACGAGGGACGAAGTCCCGAGTTGGCTAAAATCAGACGATATTCTGCAAATCGAGCAGGATAATGGTTTTATTATTCAGCACATCGATAGCACAAAAACCCCCGAAAAAAAATGAAAAATGTGTATTTTTACGAGCTCAAAACATCATATTTTCCTCAGAGACGGATATCGCAGGATAGCTGTCATGTACAGAAGACAGCTATTGGCGTTCCAATGACCATATTTGGGCAGTGCATCGATGTGCTGAATAATAAGGTACAATATAGGATTCTGTGTTGTTAATGTAGACCACTGACCACTTGCCTAATATTATAGAATTTGTTAAAACAGCCGTGACATACCCCTTTTTATATTCTTCATTTTGAAAAGACCTGCCATCATGCCCTCGGCAGTATGCAAGTAGTTGGGCAGTTGTATCCTCCCAAATTGATAAACACATGACATGACACTGAGCTTATGTTGAAGAAATAATTGTCTACTAGCTGATGCCCGTGAAAAATTCACGGAGTGTAAGGGGGGAATTTATTTTACTTAAAGTGTTCCCTGATTAAAAAAAACGGAAAAGAAAAAGAAAATCACAATGGCCATATGGATGTGGGGAGGGGTTCATGATTTCCCCCCTTCCATAACCTGCTCGATTTACATTTACTAATAACCTCCAATCAGCATGAGTACCCCGTCCCACCATGCCCAAATAAATGAAGTGAGCCAAAAGGATTTCTTTTCCACTGTGTCTCCCTGATTTTGGTGCGACAAAATCACGCGCGTGTCCGTCTCTCAAATCGGTCAAAGAACCCGTGAAAATCGAAACCTAGTTTGACTTCGGAATTGTTTGTATGTTTATCATATCTCAGCGAGGGGAGAGAAGAAACAGGTCAAGTAAAAATGTTCTAACGACTACTAATTTTTTTTAGTTTATATTATTTATATTTTTTCGGCTTTGTCCCTCACTTAAAAAATAGCTTGAATTAGAACTTAGCCCAAAGTGAATGATCTTTTACAACAAAAAACATGCCCACTGGAGTGATTTCCTCCTTTTATTCGGGATTGTGTCCTTCGTTTTGCGATAGAGCCGTCAGGATTTATACTTAGAGAATATTATTCATGACTTTCACGGACTTTGTTTTCTAAATGTGTCATTTTGACATATTAATGGGAAAGACTTCTAACTCGAGCTATGCATTTACTATTCATGTTCGAAAAGGAGTAAAATTAAAGTAATTGTTCAGATATCGGATATACTTCATACATTCATCCTACGATTCTTCAATCGTGTTATTTACATCTATTTCAAAAAAGTTGCTTTGGTCGCTGTCATGTGGGTTTGGTCTTTCATTATCCCCATTGCATTCTACGCCATACATCAACAACTGAGTTAGACTTGCAAAATATCAATACTTTCAAGGCACCGAAATGGCGAATCTTTGTTAATGAGGTTTTATTATTTGAATCTCGAAAATAACATATGCTTCAAATTGTCGCTTCCGTGAGTCGCAGGTGCCGAAGAATTGGAATAACGAATACATGCAATCTTAACTCCAACATTCTTTAACGGCAAATACACCAAATTCATGTACCAAATCATATATCCTGGTATCCAGAATCATATTCCGCTAAAAGAATAGTTTATAATGTGACTCAACTTTCGAACAAAAAAAAAAAACTGATGACACTTCGTGACGGAATATTCACATACCAGAATGCACCGGGAGTAATGAAAGACCAAACGCGAAAGAGCAAAGCATGAGCAACCTTTTTTTAATAAGTGTAAATGATCTACATATACCATAACGCTCGATCCTCATTGGAAGTGCATTACTCGGGACCACAAGGAAACGGAAATAGCAGCTGGATTGTGAAAGTAGGAAAAAATAAGAGACTGTCCTGGTTGAGGAATAGCCAAGTCCATCCCAAAGCATCTCCACCCCACTTGTTTCCGATCATATCTGTTCAGTCCTGTTCACCAAGAAGGGAGGCACAAGAAGTAAAGGTGAGAATATGGTCCCTTTTTGACCAATTTCTTTAAAATTGGTCAAGACTAATGTTTGCAGGCCATAGCGTTTGGTAACGTGTTTGAAACTTCCACCCTGCCGCTCTAGATTCCATACTTTACAGTGAAGAATACACTGGTAGTCACTTCATTTGTCAGGGTTACCCAAAAACGATCATTTTCTAAAAATATCTGTTCGGATGGCACTCGAGAGCTGAAATTTTCGCCCTAGCTTATTCGTATGTATAGATTATAAGATCCCCTCGGATGTTTCGAATTGCACAAAAGGTGAAAATTTTACTAGTTTTGTGGGCATTTTTGCCGTTAAAAAAGTCACCTATAATTTCGGATAGCATTTTCGAGCAAATAAAACTTGTCAAGGAAAATTGCAGGCGAGTCTACACGGTCAAGTTTCCTTGTCAAGGAAAAATGCATGGTCTCCTCTGACTCCTCCGAAAAAAAAAACATTTGCGCTATCGTTTTAGTAATAATTCATCCTTTTTTGGGCTTAGATGTTAGTTCCATGTAAGATTTCTTTTATTATATAGACACGAGTGTTTTACTGGGAAATACGCCACTCGTAGATCTCATACGAAGCTACATCCGGGTCTACATCCGGGTGAGGATATCGGTCAAAACAAAAGTTATTGGAAATCGATTTGGAATATTTTTTTCTGGTTTGTCTATATAATAATATATAGATTAGGCAATGCCTAAAAGCGGAACTCCAATCATACACACCCCACGTCTTACTCACAGGGAGCTCACCTTACAGTTTAAATCAAGAAAATTCATGTTACCATTATATGGCAATGATAGTATTAGCGCGTTCTGATATGCTAACAAGTCGCAGTTCACGACCGACAAACGATAATCTCCTTGAAACAAAAATGAAAAATAAGATTTTCAGCGAAATCCACAACAAAGAAAACTTCGCATAGTATTTGTCTCATTGTACTAACTAAATCTAACATGTGACAAAGGAAAATCAAGGCTAGAATATTAGAAATGACCTGTTTACATAAGGCAAAGCAGGGCCAAAAAAGTCAAGCTTACTCAAAACTATAATTCGAGTTTAGCCGGAGAAAAAGAAACCTTGAGGGAGCCAACTAAAGCAGCAAAACGTAAAAGTTACATGTAAAGTCAGAATTTCTCATCAGGAATGCAATAAACTTGAAAATACAAAGATAAATAGCATAAAGCAATTTCAAGCTTTGTGCTTGTGAAGTCGTTTCTTTCCTCCGAAAGTCTCCGTCGTGTTGAGTTGAATTCACTTACTTGGCAAGCTCTAAATATATTTAATTCGGCTAAAACCATTTCAATTTCTGTTATTGTCAATCCTGTTCAATCCAGTTCTGGCTCCCTGTTCGTATATCTCATATGAGTATTCGAAGAACACGTCGTTTGCAGCTTTTACGAAAGAAACTGTTGTTTTTTTTCAGAAGAAGGCCGAAGTCTTGCTTCGCCGTGGGCCGGGTATTCTGCAATCTAGCCTTTGAATATTTTGCCAGTCCCTCATAGTTTCTTCAAAATGACTAAACAACATTATGAAATATCGGCGAAGGAATCGAATCCGAAGTATTTTGACATCATTAGAGAATTCTTTTAATCAAATTTGGCGTGGTTCGCACCCACGAGTTGTCTCCGTTTGACTCAACAAAAATTTCGTCTGAATGAACTCGAGTGAGCCGACGCGGGCGCGTGTTTTGTGAGTTATTTCGGCGGGAAAATGAAGGAGCGACTTCCGGTCCGTGTCCTCTGCCAAGCATCGCGTCAAAGCACCGCGGCGCGCGGCGCTGTGGACAAAATGACGCGCGCGCTCAGTGATCCAAGACGGACTGTGATTGGCTGTGTACACGGGTCGCCACTAACGCAAGTGCGCATGCGTAAATAAGAGCCGCGATGTTTTCGTAAGCGGCTGAACGTATCGTTTTAGCTTGAATGGGTTGCTTTCTCATGTGACGTTGAATGATACGTATGGGGCTCCACTCCGTGCCTTCGGCACGGGGAGTTCCGCTAAAAGAAAATTACACGGTGGCTTAAAGATATGAGTTTTATTTTCTCGTGTCAAAAACAATATTTTACTCATTCGCTGCGCTCATTCGTAAAATATTGTTCTTGCCACTCGAAAATAAAACTCATATCTTCGCGCCACCGTGTAATATCCTCTATATATTTAATCCTTGAAAATTTGAGTGGGTGGTTTGACTTCCTGTTTGCTGGAATTCACCGATCAAGCACTCCTGGTTCTACCTTCCAAGCCAAAGTGTTTCTTCGACAAAGGGCATCGAAAAGAAACAAAATGAAGGAATATCATGAAGTTGCTTCATAATATTTTGATCAGGACAATCTGAAGAAAAGACCTTTCCTGGGACATTTCCACTTTCCATTCTTTGGCGATTAATCAAGCGAAGACTGGGTCGGTTTCACTGAAAAGAAACTCTTTCTTGAACGATTATGAGGCGTTTAGTTTCAGTGAAGCTTATTTATTTTTCATCAGCTATCACGTTTTATTTAATTCATTTTTCGACCCTAATCAGGACCGTTACAGCTGAAATCAGTTATCACGACCAGGTCCTGCGTTTGAAATTCGAAATGCCCCTAGTATTAGTCTTTCCTCGAGTTTCGAGTAAGCTCCAACAAATAAACTAGTACTGTCGCGCCAAGTTAGTTGATTTGGGCGAATGGAATAGGCCTTATCACGGTTTCCGCCCTAAATTCAAAGGTCCTGTCAAAAACATCGATGTCTTTTGGGGTTTGCTTTCCGGCGCCAGTCAAACCTTATGAGCCAATCAGATTCTTGTCCCTGTCTCACCAGGTACACACGTCAAACCTTATGAGCCAATCAGATTTGTCCCTGTCTCACCAGGTACACACGTCAAACCTTATGAGCCAATCAGATTCTTGTCCCTGTCTCACCAGGTACACACGTCAAACCTTATGAGCCAATCAGATTCTTGTCCCTGTCTCACCAGGTACACACGTCAAACCTTATGAGCCAATCAGATTCTTGTCCCTGTCTCACCAGGTACACACGTCAAACCTTATGAGCCAATCAGATTCTTGTCCCTGTCTCACCAGGTACACACGTCAAACCTATGAGCCAATCAGATTATTGTCCCTGTCTCACCAGGTACACACGTCAAACCTTATGAGCCAATCAGATTATTGTCCCTGTCTCACCAGGTACACACATCGCTTTCATCGCAACGTTGTCCGGTTTTCGTTCAGAGGGAAACAGGAAAAAACTGATTGGAATCGGAGTCTGTCAGGGGCTCATAAAAAGGGGCGTCCCTCAAGCATTGCTTAGGATAGTTTCGCCTTTTAATGTTACTATTTTCGATAAAATGTTAGCCTGTATATTTTGACGAAACGCGATTTTTGAAGGGACTGCAAACGGATGTGAAAAGGGAGGAGGTCTGGGCGCTCCCACCCTGCCGTCGCTGTTCCGCAGTGCTTATTCTTGACATTTGAAAGAGTTTTAAAGACTTTGAAGAGTTCCACGAACAGTAAATCCAATAGGCTATTTCATGTTCCATTTATAGTCTCTAAAATAGTAGGATAGGACAATGAAATCTCTCATTTCAACGAGTAACCACGAGTAACCACGATGATAGAAAAAAAATGAAAGTGTTTTGAAGACTTTGAAAGAGTTTTCCGAACAGTAATTCCAATAGGCTATTTTCATGTCCATTTAGTCTCTAAAATAGTAGGATAGGACACAGAAATCTCTAATTTCAACGAGTAACCACGAGTAACCACGATGATAGAAAAATAATTATTGACTCAGTTCTTTTAGACTGTTTGGTTACTCGTGGTTACTCGTTTGAAAATTAATATCTGGCTATCACATTGCTCGAAATTATATAATGTGCTGTCAAAAGAGATTGTAACTTATCTTATATATAATACGTGATGTTGGGGGGGTCCAAGGTCAAACTGTTAGCAGAGCAGCCTGGAAAAACGGCTGCACCACGGAACTTCGAAACTACGCCATTTTCTTTCATACTTGGGGAACTGTGTTATAGGATACATTTTATTCGAAAAGGACAAAGTGGACGGAAGATCCAATTCAAGCGTTTTCGTAAGCGAGAAGATCGAGTTCGCAAAGGCGCCGTTTTAAGTCTTCCACAGAAACCAAAAAATGAACAATTTCTCGCAGCCGAAAGCAACAAATACGCGATTCTCTCACAAATAACACAGTATGTTCAAGCAAAAGTCGTTTCTCCAGAAAGTTTAGAGTGAACAATATATCCCATTCAAAGGTTTTGGCGCGTTGCACGAAGCCCCGGCGCGCCATTTATAAATAAACAAACACTCAGTTCACAAACAACAGTCTCCTTTGACAGCCTATTTATTTCGAAATCTATACTAAAAACAGAGAAGTTCGAGCCGAAAAAACGAAGCTCCCAAACCCGACCGGAAGGAGGAAATGTATGAAATTTTCGAAATCTATACTAAAAACGGAGATGTTCGAGCCGAAAAAACGAAGTTCACAAACCCGAACGGAACTAGGAAATCTCTCCAGACTCTCCAGTGTGCATGTTTTTGTTGGAAAAGGTTTTACTTGAGCTAAGGTCTAATTCAAGCGATTTTCCCAAGTTTAACTGATAAGCTTAGATTGTTTAAGCTAAGTTTTTAAATCACACACACTTGAATTCGAATTGACCGAGTTGTACAAGTCTTTAAGAAAGTCCAACATGATGAGCAGTGCAAAGCAACTTTCCATTGAAAACAGCAAGAATCTAAAAAGTTTTACTTTACCTTTCTGGCGCTTCCTAAACCTATTCACTAGACGAGGGACTTCTCTTGATAGCGGAGCTCCTGCGCGGGCCGAAGGCCCGCGCAAGCGGAGCACCATACCTAAGGAAATAACGTCTCGCATAACTATGGAGTTGATTTTCAAACGTCACGGGCTTCTTGCTCATTTTGCTTGCGTTATTGACGGCGCCAAGTCAAATGATTAGGGCGTTGAAATGGTATCGGCCAAAAGATTAATGTGTCCAAGTTTGGTTGCCATAGGTTGTTCCCTTCTTGAGATATGATTTTTTTTGTTTCTTTCTGGTATTAAAGGTATAGCGTACGTCCGTCCGGCGTCCTTCCGTCCGTCCGGCGTCCGTCCGTCCGTCCGCCGTACGCGGAAACTCATGGGAACCCTGTGGTATACTAAAGAAAATTAAAAAATCTCGGGAAGAGATGGACCTTAGACAACCAAACTTGGATGAAGTTATCTAAGTGGCAAGGGGGGTGCAACTGCATGGTCACGTGGTATGACGTCATCGATGACGTCATCATAGGAGAAAAATGATATATCTCAAGAAGGGATGAACCTCAGAGAACCAAACTTGGGTGAAATTATCTAAATATCAAGGGGGGTGCAACTGCTTAATCACGTGGTATGACGTCATTGATGACGTCATCATAGGAGAAAAAATGATATATCTCAAGAAGGGATGAACCTCAGACAACCAAACTTGGGTGAAGTTATCTAAGTGGCAAGGGGGTGCAACAACATGGTCACGAGGTATGACGTCATCGATGACGTCATCATAGGAGAAAAATGAAATATCTCAAGAAGGGATGAACTTCAGACAACCAAACTTGGGTGAAGTTATCTAAGTGGCAAGGTGGGTGTAACTGCATGGTTACGTGGTATGACGTAATTAATGACGTCATCAAACGTGAAAAGGTTTACATCGTTGAAGGGATGAACTTAGATAACCACACTTGGGTGAACAAGTGCTTAGTCACGTCCGTGGTATAACGGTGCAAGGCTATCTATTCATGTACAATGGCAACCTTTTTGTCTGGTTAAAAAAATTTGTAACCGGGAGCTCCGCTTTTAGCCAGTGGCTAAATCTATATATTATTATTTGCATCTAAAACCAACAGTTGTTGAAGTTCGAGTGGTACAGCTCAGCCTTTTTCTTTCTTTACCGAAAATACGACCATATCGATCGACACACGCGCGATCTTTTCGCGCCAAAATCACAGCACAGTGAAACCAATGCCTCAACACCTTTGTTAGGAAATATTTAGGGGGTTATTGTGTTGCATTTGCCTCATTTCCATTCACAAGGAACATTGTTTTCAAAGATCTAATTTAAAACGCCTTTCCTATCGTATGCTACAGTGCAAATATTTCACACCGGTATGCCACCTATCTATAAACTGACAACAAATACTTTAATACTTTAAAGTAAACAGGCGTAGTTACAAATTGTTTGAGCACATCTTTCTAAAGTAGCGGTATAACTGTTCATTCCACAACGGCAGATAATCCGATAATTTTCGTCATTCAAGGAAAATTTAATTCGTGAATTTTTCACGGGTACTTACTAGTATAGGAATAATTTTAAAAGTTCTAAGTGATTTAAAACATTCAAATTTGAAGTTTTCCCCGACCAAGTAACGGGCAATTCCAAACCGGAAGTGACAACATAGAACCGGAAATGCAAATTCGCTTTGGTTAATGTTCTAAAAATTACACTGCAAATGTGATCGTAAGAAAACAGTTCTATTTTATAGAAGTATTGGTAGTAGCAATCTTCTTGTCGCAGTTTTGCCTTCCTCGGTCTTTGCCTCTCCAATTTGTCTTAGTATCAACCGCTCCTACGTTTTAGAGACTTCTTCGGGCGCTCCCGCTGTTTCCCTTCCCCTTCCTTTTTTGGCCTTTGCAGCCATCCGAAGGCTCTTTTACTATTTAAAACTAGATGCTTTCGAAAGCTCAAGTATTGTTGATATTTTGGAAACGCTAAATCCTCGATCATTTTCAAATACTTCACATATGCTCGCTTTTCTGGTGATATGGCCGTGTACTTGCCCATATCTCAAGCGTGCGCCTAATTCCAAAATCAATATTTCATGACGTCATTAATTAGCACTGCAATTAACGAGGATAATTGACTATGTAAAACGTTCAGCTTCTCGAGATCTTTAAAATAAGACCAAGGTTGCTCCTCAACTCCCTTGTTTCAATGAGATACAGCTTACTATTGCTTTCAGACACTCAGGGACAAAATAGCTGAGACCCCCTAGGCAAATTACGGTTAAAATAAAATATTACCCTTAAACACCTACAAAATACCTTTTGCAGAGCCCTTAACCACCTCCCCCCTCCCCCACATCAATGTTGTTTCCAGACCAATCGTTGTCTTCCAACATTGAAGAGGGGGGAGGGGGCTGAGCATGTTGAAAGTGAGTTTTAACGAATTCTCTATTTTTCGTGTACGCTAAGAAATAGTCTCAGCTATTTTTGTCTTTGAGTGTAGTTATTTAGAACGGTTTTACCGCTATACAATTGTAAAGCTTTTGTTTTACTAGCCAATCAAATTCGTTGTATCAGACGCCTGTCATTGGCAAGATATGCACGTGCAACCACTGATTTCTGGTTGTTCTCTGCTATTGTTATTCTAAATAAACGGGACCGCAGCGGCATAGAACAAGAGTAAATACCGATCTAAAAATAACTAGGTCTGTCAAAACGCCTTATCAAGAATTTATATCAGAGGGACGCCCCTACTTATGAGTCCCTGAGTCTGTCCAGTTTAGGAATAGCGAAGTCAGCACAAAAGTAGCCTTGCACTTGTATCCATACCTGCTCACAAAGAAGTACAGTTGAGAATAAATTATTGCTAGATATGTATTCTTCTTTGAACATTGGTCAAGTAATGTTTTCAGGCTAAAAGGAAGTTTTGTAACGTGTTTTAAACTTCTACCCCGCTCTAGGTTTCATCTTTACACTATAAAACTACACGGTAGTTAGTTCACTTGTATAATCAATGGCACCGAGTGCCTCGGTGAAATCGTGGATACCAAGTTTTGGTCCTGTTCCCTTCCCGAGATATCAATTTTATTGTTGTTGACGTTATCGATAACAGTATACCACGTGACCTTGATGCTGGATCCCCATTGTCACGAAGATAATTTTATCCAAGTTTTGGTCACCTTGCGATGAACATTCCCTTCTCGAAATATATCTTTTCTATTTTTGATGACGTCATCGATGGCGTCATGTCATGTGGCCTTGGTGCTGAATTCCACTTTTCACGAAGATAACTTTACCCTTTGGTCACCTAGCGATGCTGCGTTCTCGAGATATTAACTTTTCTAGTTTTGATAACGCCGATGACGTCAAGCCATACTATGGTGCTGGACTCCCTTGTCAAGAAGACAACTTTACCCAAGTTGGTCACCTAGCGATGTTCCGTTCTCGATATATACCGTTTCCGAGAAACGTTGTCACCCAAAAGGTCTATAACCTTGAATTGCAAAGGATGATGGGGGCATTTAAACTGCAACTGTTTGATCTGAATTCAGACAGTTATCGCAACCACAGGTGAAATGATTAAATTTCAGCACATTTCCAAGCATATTTGTTTCTAATATTTTACAGAAATTTAAATAAATCTTTACCCATACTCCCTAGCGCACCAAGCTTATAGGCTTTTTGGGTGACAACGTATCCCGGAAAGGGTATATTAATTTATTTTATGGTCAGCGGTTCACTACTTCATAATATATGCCTTAGATGGTACACTATAAGTGTCCTTCTGTATATCCTCGTTCTATAAGACGGGCGGAGGACACTCTATAGTGTATCATATATGAAGGATCTAGCCATATACGATACTGTGCGCGAAGTGAAGCGCTGACCATCAACCACCGACCACCTGGTTTCTTTGAATTGAAGTGAAGATATGTATTTTGCCATGAGATTATTTCATTTTGCCGTGAAGGCATTCTGTTTTGCCTTGAGATTATTGTGTTTTGCCGTGAGATATTGTGTTTTGCCATGAGATTATTGTTTTGACGTGAGATTATTGTATTTTGCCGTGAAAATATTGTATTTTGCAGTGAAAATATTGTATTTTGCCGTGAATTGCCGTGAAATTGTATTTTAAGGTGGACTCTTTGTTTTGCCGTGAGAGTTGTGGGCCACCGTATATAATGCTTCGGGCGGCTAGTAACACTTTGCTTTGCTTACAGCTGACCCGTTGATCTTGGGTTAACATAACTTACCCGGAAGTCTTAAAAGAAGCCAGACGGGCTTACAAAAGCCAGCATTCACCATGAACAGTACATCGTTATTAAAGGTACAAAGCGTAATCAAGACTGTGTGCTGTGAAACGTCACTGTCATGTCATGTCTGTTACTGGAACTGACCGTCACTGTCATGTCATTGTCAACGCAATGCCAGTCACGACCCTGTCCCTGTCACGTTTATGTCACTGTCATGTCACTTTCACTGTCATGTCACTGTCAACGCAATGTCAGTCACGACCCTGTCACTGTCACGTTTATGTCACTGCCATGTCAATCGCCATGTCACTTTCACTGTCATGTCACTGTCAACGCAATTGTCAGTCCAGACCCTGTCACTGTCACGTTTATGTCACTGCCATGTCAATCGCCATGTCACTTTCACTGTCATGTCACTGTCAACGCAATGTCAGTCACGACCCTGTCACTGTCACGTTTATGTCACTGCCATGTCAATCGCCATGTCACTTTCACTGTCATGTCACTGTCAACGCAATTGTCAGTCCAGACCCTGTCACTGTCACGTTTATGTCACTGCCATGTCAATCGCCATGTCACTTTCACTGTCATGTCACTGTCAACGCAATGTCAGTCACGACCCTGTCACTGTCACGTTTATGTCACTGCCATGTCAATCGCCATGTCACTTTCACTGTCATGTCACTGTCAATGCAATGTCAGTCACGACCCTGTCACTGTCACGTTTATGTCACTGCCATGTCAATCGCCATGTCACTTTCACTGTCATGTCACTGTCAACGCAATTGTCAGTCCAGACCCTGTCACTGTCACGTTTATGTCACTGCCATGTCAATCGCCATGTCACTTTCACTGTCATGTCACTGTCAACGCAATGTCAGTCACGACCCTGTCACTGTCACGTTTATGTCACTGCCATGTCAATCGCCATGTCACTTTCACTGTCATGTCACTGTCAACGCAATTGTCAGTCCAGACCCTGTCACTGTCACGTTTATGTCACTGCCATGTCAATCGCCATGTCACTTTCACTGTCATGTCACTGTCAACGCAATGTCAGTCACGACCCTGTCACTGTCACGTTTATGTCACTGCCATGTCAATCGCCATGTCACTTTCACTGTCATGTCACTGTCAATGCAATGTCAGTCACGACCCTGTCACTGTCACGTTTATGTCACTGCCATGTCAATCGCCATGTCACTTTCACTGTCATGTCACTGTCAACGCAATGTCAGTCACGACCTTGTTACTGTCACGTTGATGTCACTGCCATGTCAATCGCCATGTCACTTTCACTGTCATGTCACTGTCAACGCAATGTCAGTCACGACCCTGTCACTGTCACGTTTATGTCACTGCCATGTCAATAGCCATGTCACTTTCACTGTCATGTCACTGTCAACGCAATGTCAGTCACGACCCTGTCACTGTCACGTTTATGTCACTGCCATGTCAATCGCCATGTCACTTTCACTGTCATGTCACTGTCAAGGCAATGTCAGTCACGACCCTGTCACTGTCACGTTTATGTCACTGCCATGTCAATCGCCATGTCACTTTCACTGTCATGTCACTGTCAACGCAATGTCAGTCACGACCCTGTCACTGTCACGTTTATGTCACTGCCATGTCAATCGCCATGTCACTTTCACTGTCATGTCACTGTCAACGCAATGTCAGTCACGACCTTGTTACTGTCACGTTGATGTCACTGCCATGTCAATCGCCATGTCACTTTCACTGTCATGTCACTGTCAACGCAATGTCAGTCACGACCCTGTCACTGTCACGTTTATGTCACTGCCATGTCAATAGCCATGTCACTTTCACTGTCATGTCACTGTCAACGCAATGTCAGTCACGACCTTGTTACTGTCACGTTGATGTCACTGCCATGTCAATCGCCATGTCACTTTCACTGTCATGTCACTGTCAACGCAATGTCAGTCACGACCCTGTCACTGTCACGTTTATGTCACTGCCATGTCAATAGCCATGTCACTTTCACTGTCATGTCACTGTCAACGCAATGTCAGTCACGACCTTGTTACTGTCACGTTGATGTCACTGCCATGTCAATCGCCATGTCACTTTCACTGTCATGTCACTGTCAACGCAATGCCAGTCAACCATGTCATGCCATGTCAATTGCCATGTCACTTTCACGGTGTTGTCATGTCACTGGCCATGTCACTGTCATCTCACTGTCACGTAACACCACTGTCACGACCGTGTCTTGTAACGACCATGTCTTGCCGCTGTCACGGTCGCGAAGCTGTGAAATGTCACTGTCATGTCTTGTCATGCCATCTCATGTCATTGCAGTTGTCATGTCACTATCACCGTAATTGACCGTCAAAGTCATGTCTTATTATGGCCAGTGTCGGGCGTACATTACCGTCTGCCCGTCCCTAGGCGTCTCTATTTGGTAGAAACAGAGAGAAAAGCCTCTTGCGAGTGCTCTGGTAGCGAGCGCGCAATGCATCTTGGGAACGTTTCGTTTTCGCAATGCATCATGGGAAGGCTTCTTCGCCCTTCCCATGATGCCTTTCGCGCTAGCTCGCTCCCAGTCGCTCTCGCCTCGAAAATCACTAGAACGCGCTTGGGTACGAGGCAGCATTACCGTTATCCATAAAAAAAATGAGACGTATCATATTACATCATCACAAATATAGCTATCCGAAAAAAAAAACACATTTCCAGCCATCCTCGTTAGATCAATAATCTACACTGGATAGCAAACACTATAATACACTCAGAGGAACGATCTAGCTTATGGCCCAAAGAGGCCATTTTCCAAGAAAATTAATTTAAGGTCAGAAGTCATACATTTGTTGCCACAGAGATCAACAATTGATGAAAATTATCGAGCATGATCAAAGGTATCAAAATGTAGATTGCTTGGATCCCTCAGAGGCGTTGCTTTAGAGATGGACTACCCCCCTCACGTTTACGTCCGCCATTGGATTTGATTTCCACTTAAGTTACCTGAGTTGTATAGTACATGTAAAGCGCTTAGCTCTGCATGCATGTCAGTCATTATTGACATTGTAAGATTGTAACCAGGGCAGTTGAACCCCCCTCCCCTGTTGAGGACCCCAATCACAGCTACCCACAGCTACCCCTGAAATTCCAGTGAATTTTTTCATGTCCACTCTGGAAATTGCGCTCGTATTTTTAGGGTGCCCACCCTGGAATTCCAAGCTCTACTTCGACCACCCACCCTGAAATTCCGAGCTATTTCGACCACCCACCCTGGGAATCTGTGACTGCCCATTGTTACGCACTTCAACCTTTGTTTCTTATAACCAGGTTCAAGCCACAAATGCTAGCATGGTGGTGGTGCCTCTAACACGATCCTACCTCTTCACGCCTTTACAACACCACGTTAAGCTTATTCTAGCTGGCCTGATGTACGTACAAGCCTTCCTATCTCTTCCTGCAAATATGGTCGTTCTTTACTTTAGCAAAAAAGACAAAAGAACAAACAGAAAGATTCAGGCTTTCCATCGCCAGTCAGCGTGTCTGTTTATGCAAAGTTTAATCTGGTCCGACCTGTGCGCTAGTCTGATAAGTGTCCCAGTTTTTAACACTCAGATATTAGTCGATTTCGTGCGCAACGACTGGAGTTGTAAGGCAGTCAGATATGTGGGAATATGTTCCCTGTCATCACGGTTGGGAATCTGATAGTCATCGGGGTTGAGAGGTATTTGGCCATGTTTTGTCCATTCTCTGTTCCAAGCAGGAGCACCATTATCAAGTGTTTAGTAGGCGCGTGGGTTTTTAGCGCGATCGCAGCGCTCATTCCTGCCTCGACTTATAACCTTCTTCCGCGTGACATCGGCGCACACCATTACACTTTGGTCTGTCTTTACGACAACCGCGTACCGGCCTATCGCGGCATGTTCACAGGATTCACACTTTTAGTGTATGTCCTGCCCTCTGTTGTGCTCGCTGTGCTGAGTACTCGCATTCTCAAACACACAAACAAGAGTCGTGTTACTCAAACATCCACCGCTAACGCAAAACATGTGGCGATATGCCGGTCAGCGGATGTTCGCTTCTCTTATCATTGCCTTTGTTCTACCGTATATCCTCTGGTTCTTCTATTCTGTTGGAAATATGATCTTTACGCCTAACGTTAGCTTTCAAACTGACTTTATCATCCGCTATTCCTACTCCATTCTTGTCTTTTCAAATTGTCTCGTTAATCCTATGATCTATCTTTACAACTCTCGTTACATACGCAGGCAGCTCTTGAGCTTTTTTCTTTAAAGAAAAATACCTCCACAGTAGCCAGCAATTCACCGTGACGTTTGAATCATCATCGTAATCATCATCAGCAGCAGTAACATCACAACCACCATTTCCATAATCAACTTGACCCCCACCATCAATCTTCAAAGCCCGTGCCTTTGATGCCTTCCAATATCACATTGACTACCATTTTAAACCATGGACTACCATTGATGCCTTCCAATTAACTATCCCATGACTACCATTCTAAACCATGGACTACATTTGATGCCTTCTAATTAACTATCCCATTGACTACCATTCTAAACCATGAACTACCATTGATGCCTTCCAATTAACTATCCCATTGACTACCATTCTAAACCATGGACTACCATTGTTGCCTTCCAATTAACTATCCCATTGACTACCATTCTAAACCATGGACTACCACTGATGCCTTCCAATTAACTAATCCATTGACTACCATTCCAAACCATGGACTACCATTGATGCCTTCCAATTAACTATCCCATTGACTATCATTCTAAACCATGAACTACCATTGATGCCTTCCAATTAACTATCCCATTGACTACCATTCTAAACCATGGACTACCATTGTTGCCTTCCAATTAACTATCCCATTGACTACCATTCTAAACCATGGACTACCATTGATGCCTTCCAATTAACTAATCCCATTGACTACCATTCTAAACCATGGACTACCATTGATGCCTTCCAATTAACTAATCCCATTGACTACCATTCTAAACCATGGACTACCATTGATGCCTTCCAATTAACTATCCCATTGACTACCATTCTAAACCATGGACTACATTTGATGCCTTCTAATTAACTATCCCATTGACTACCATTCTAAACCATGAACTACCATTGATGCCTTCCAATTAACTATCCCATTGACTACCATTCTAAACCATGGACTACCATTGTTGCCTTCCAATTAACTATCCCATTGACTACCATTCTAAACCATGGACTACCACTGATGCCTTCCAATTAACTAATCCCATTGACTACCATTCTAAACCATGGACTACCATTGATGCCTTCCAATTAACTATCCCATTGACTATCATTCTAAACCATGAACTACCATTGATGCCTTCCAATTAACTATCCCATTGACTACCATTCTAAACCATGGACTACCATTGTTGCCTTCCAATTAACTATCCCATTGACTACCATTCTAAACCATGGACTACCATTGATGCCTTCCAATTAACTAATCCCATTGACTACCATTCTAAACCATGGACTACCATTGATGCCTTCCAATTAACTAATCCCATTGACTACCATTCTAAACCATGGACTACCATTGATGCCTTCCAATTAACTAATCCCATTGACTACCATTCTAAACCATGGACTACCATTGATGCCTTCCAATTAACTATCCCATTGACTACCATTCTAAACCATGGACTACATTTGATGCCTTCTAATTAACTATCCATTGACTACCATTCTAAACCATGAACTACCATTGATGCCTTCCAATTAACTATCCCATTGACTACCATTCTAAACCATGGACTACCATTGTTGCCTTCCAATTAACTATCCATTGACTACCATTCTAAACCATGGACTACCACTGATGCCTTCCAATTAACTAATCCATTGACTACCATTCTAAACCATGGACTACCATTGATGCCTTCCAATTAACTATCCCATTGACTATCATTCTAAACCATGAACTACCATTGATGCCTTCCAATTAACTATCCATTGACTACCATTCTAAACCATGGACTACCATTGTTGCCTTCCAATTAACTATCCATTGACTACCATTCTAAACCATGGACTACCATTGATGCCTTCCAATTAACTAATCCCATTGACTACCATTCTAAACCATGGACTACCATTGATGCCTTCCAATTAACTAATCCCATTGACTACCATTCTAAACCATGGACTGCCATTGATGCCTTCCAATTAACTATCCCATTGACTACTATTCTAAACCATGGACTACCATTGATGCCTTCCAATTAACTAATCCCATTGACTACCATTCTAAACCATGGACTACCATTGATGCCTTCCAATTAACTATCCCATTGACTACCATTCTAAACCATGGACTACCATTGATGCCTTCCAATTAACTAATCCCACTGACTACCATTCTAAACCATGGACTACATTTGATGCCTTCAAATTAACTATCCCATTGACTACCATTCTAAACCATGAACTACCATTGTTGCCTTCCAATTAACTAATCCCATTGACTACCATATTCTTAATCATGGACTACCATGACTTCTACCATTTGACTTCTATGTTTGCCATGGACTACTACGCCATACTACTGAGTAGCTATCATGGCACGACTTGCCCTAGACGTGTCTACCATGCCTTGCCGTTGGATATCATGGTTTCTCCCATTGCCACTATGTTAACCATCGATTACCGTGCCAAACCATCGCCACTACCATTGACTACTTTTTGCCATGGACTACCGTGGCCTGCCTAGCTCTATCGTGATTTGCCTATCAAACCTTGCCATTGACTACCTTGCTAAACCATTCATTATCATATGGCTTCTTTTAACTAATATGTTGTCATTGACTGACTATCATTCCAAACCATCGACTATCACGGCTTCTATCATTGACTACTACACGCCATTGTTAGTAACATGGCTTGACTTGCCCTTTCGTGCATTCTCTTTGTCTACCATGGCTTGCGAATAATGGATTACTCCATTGACTACATGCAAGCCATTTACTACCATGGTTTCTACCATTGACGACTATGCCAAACCATAGCATGGCTTTACTTGCTCTATCATGCGTTGTCCTTGTCAATCATGGCTTGCCAATAATGGCTTCCTCCATTGACTACATGCCAAGCTGTTTACTACCATGGTTTTACCATTGACGACTATGCCAAACCATAGCATGGCTTTACTTGCTCTATCATGCGTTGTCCTTGTCTACCATGCCTTGCCAATAATGGCTTCCTCCATTGACTACATGCCAAGCCATTTACTACCATGGTTTTACCATTGACGACTATGCCAAACTATAGCATGGCTTTACTTGCTCTATCGTGCATTCTCTTTGTCTACCATGCCTTGCCAATAATGGCTTCCTCCATTGACTACATGCCAAGCCATTTACTACCATGGTTTCTACCATTGACGACTATGCCAAACCATAGCATGGCTTTACTTGCTCTATCGTGCGTTGTCCTTGTCTACCATGCCTTGCCAATAATGGCTTCCTCCATTGACTACATGCCAAGCTGTTTACTACCATGGTTTTACCATTGACGACTATGCCAAACCATAGCATGGCTTTACTTGCTCTATCATGCATTCTCTTTGTCTACCATGCCTTGCCAATAATGGCTTCCTCCATTGACTACATGCCAAGCCATTTACTACCATGGTTTCTACCATTGACGACTATGCCAAACCATAGCATGGCTTTGCTTCCTATCGTGCGTTGTCCTTGTCTACCATGGCTTGCCACATCCTCGTGTGCCAGGGTCCTCTCTTCACCTCCCCCCTGGGGGAGGTGAGGTAGGACTTTGGCGCGCGAGGATGGCCTTGCCATTGACTATTTAACAATTATACCTCGAGGCCGAATGTGCTATGATGAATAGACCATGAGGCCGAAGGCAGAATGGTATATTGATATCATAGCACATGAGGACGAGATGTCTAATTGTTTAAGTATAAACCAACTAGTTGGTCGGTTTTGGCAATGAATGCCATTATTTTATGTGGAAAAAGTCAAGTTTTCTTGCAAAGAAAGGTGGTGGTTTTGCCAGGTACGGTCTATCACTAATAGACCATTAGTAGCTCAGCCAATCAGAATGCAGGATTTGTAATAGACCATTAGTTGGTTATTACTAACATGGCTTAGTCTACCATTGACTACCAATTGCCAAACCATTGACTACCACGGCTTCTACCATTGACTAATACTATACCAAACCACTGAGTAACATGGCTTTAATTGACCTAACGTGCACTGCTTTTGTCTTCATGCCTTGCCATTGACTATGGCTTCTAGGACTACCATGCTAAACCATCGAGTACCATTGAAGGCCTTCCCTATCGTGTTGTTTGACTTTGCCTACCATGCTTTGCCATTGATTGTCGGGCCAAACTATAATGGACTTCGCATAGTATTGGGAGATGGGGAGGCGCGTTCACAGGTTCTCCAAGCTCCATGGGAGTTTAAATAATTATTTGAATAAAGCTGAAGTAGTTTCAATACCTTAATTTTTGTTATTGACTTCACGTAAATGACCTTTGCTTCGTTAGCGACTATGTGAGTCATCACACATCCCTTCTGCGAGAGAAATAACAGTACAATAAATGATCTTTCATTCAGTCATCCTGTACATCCGATAAATTGAGTTTGTGTCCGTTTTTAGGGATTTCTATTTCATCCCTCTCTCCTCTATATTACTCCTATGGAGCTTGGGGAACTTGTGGTGCATTCCCTTGGTTGCAACCCCTCCTTGCGATGAAAAAAGTGGTTTTCAAAGAGGAAAATGTAGTGGAAGCGACTAGTTCCAGCAGCTCCATTGACAAACCTGACATGCATACTGAATCGTTGAAAATGAGAATAGGTTTCCACCAATAAGATTTCAGGCTGTCGTTAATCCAGACTGTATGTAAATAATGTAATATTTGAGTAGAATTAGCAATTATAGATGGGGTACAAATTCCCTCTGGACTGCAGAAATAAGGGAGCATGTGAAAACAACGGTACTTCCAGGCTTGTCAAGATTGGTGTTTGCGGGGTGGTACCAACTCCCTGTTCATGGAGCAACGATAATACATTTACCCATTCAGATCACGTGGCATTCATTTGAAAAATATTTGTTTGTTTAGAATGCTTCCATATAACACTTATTTACTGGAATCTCGGGTTTCCGAGACCGCTGACGTTTCCCGAGGGACCGCAAAACATACTGTTTTCCCAATATTCCAGTAAAGAAGTGTTTTAAAGGTATTCCATTGATGTTTATATAATAAACAGAACCGCTCACTCGTGAGATAAAATTTGTATCTCCTCGGGGCAATGTAATCGAAAAGATTGTGGGTCTCGGATGGGATACCCTAAACTGGATACCGTTGCTTTGACCGCATCCCTAACTAGGTATAGAAAAACATATACAAGCCCTACCATTGTTTACGTATATTTCGGTATTTATTCATATTTCAAAATAATGTTTCGCGATGTGCATGTGATATAGAACAGATTTCGTATGACGGTGAAAAGTGCCACGACACGGAGCGGCATGGAACCTGGCCTGCTGTAGATACGAAATGAACCCGCGTAGTCGCGGCACGGTCACGGTCGCAGCGCGACACAACTTTGTCGCGGCCCTTTCCAAAGTCATATGAAATCAGCTCTATACATCGAATAATGTATGTTAAAAATTATATAACAATGCATGTTAAAATTGTATATATAAAATTAATGTTCTAAACCGACATTGTGTGCCAGTGTATTTGTAATATTTGCATTAGGTGGAAGTTATGGGTACAGGTCTGTAACAGAGTTTTACGCCCGGTTCAAAAAGGCTGACCCCTGGTAATATGGTTCACCCGGTTCAAAAAGGCTGACCCCTGGAAATATGGTTCATATTTGGCGGAGGATTATGAGAGCAAGTGACAAAACCCACATAGTATTAGCCCCGTCCCCAACAGAAAATGGCCTATGTTAGAAACACGTTTACCATAAAATTGAACAGAGACTTACAGGTCTCCCCCGTTTAGGGCACTGCTGAGCGCAATATAAAGCCTGGTTTCCATATAGTTGCAGCAGTTGTGAACAAACTTCGACTGCCACACACTGGTTTCCATATCAATCGCAGCAATCGCAACCAAAAGTTCCCATTGGAATTTCGCTTAGTAGCAGTAACAGCAGTCACAAAACTGCAGCTGTCGCAGAGATAGAACACGGACGATTACTGCAACACAAGTCGCAAGAGTCGCAGAGTGTTGCAGAAGTCGCCAACACCGCAGGTTTCCATATAGTCGCACCAGTCGCAATAGACCTTTTTCCAAAATGGCCGCCGAAAATTTAAATCGATTTTTGTTAAAAATGAACACCAGCACTAGAACACACATCATCACTTTAGTAAAACCACAAACTTTCGCTGCATTATATCTAATATCTTCCGAGAAAAAGAAAGTTAAAAATGTGAAAATTTTCAGACGTTTGTATGACTGGGGGTAAGCGCCATACCCCCAGTCATACAAATCTCTGTAAAATTTTCAATTTCAGACTCTGCTTTCTCAGCCGACATGGCATTTGGCATAAAGAAAATGTAAAGGATTACTAATGCGAGGATACTCTTTCTAGTGGCAGTGTTTGATTTTCAGTCAGTTTTAATTTACCACATGCGAATTTGCGGCGGCCATTTTGGAAAAAGGTCTATTGGAGCAGAACAACTTTGTTCACGACAGTTGCGACGGCTATATGGAAACCGGGCTTAAGCATTAACTCCACGCCCTAGCAACAACAGCTTGTGGTTCTATTTCCAGCCTTCGTCTAGCGGGAAACTAATCAAGCACACAAACACACATAGAAAAAATGAACATGTGCTACTAAAAAAAGCAATAATTATATTTTGTCCATCTGAGCCAATCCGATCCTTACCCTCTTTTACCAAGTGCACTCACCTGGCTTCCCTCTAAACAAATCCAGGCGACTGCACTAGGACAAGAATGTGATTGGCTGACCAAATGCAATTTCAGCTTTAAACCAATGCAATGCCAAAGTGTCTCGCCGCGTCTTCTTTCTTTTCGTCGCTCAAGCCAATCGAAGCCAAACAGTTACTTATCATTTTCACAATTGCGTTGCTTTCGTCAATGTGGGTTACCTGTGTTGCTAGTGCCAGGCTCTTGGGGCCAAATCAAAGCCGACGATGTCCTGCAGATACAACGGTTCTCCAAAATTTGCATGTTTTGACAAATGTTTTCGGCGATCTAGCCGAATTATAAATAAAGTAAGAAGAAGTTAATACACTAAGTTAACTTCGGGGACTTGCCGATTTTAGCAGTTTCTCCTTTCTGTCTTAATACAGGAAATCTAGTTTCAGTTCCTAAAAGTTCGAATCCCCTGTGGGGGAAACATGAAGTGGCTGCTGTAATTGTAAGAGAAATGCTTGTTGTCCATTGGGTTACTTATGCTCGGTGTTGTGTTATCTGTCAGCATTGTGTAGTCCGTGCTTTCCCTCCAGCAAAGCAACTGTTTGTTGATAGGCACTGTGGAAAAAAGCACGGTGGCTTAACTTTTGTGAGCACAAGTGGGTGGATTTCTGGTAGTCTGGATTTTGTACACTCTTCTTTTATTTATTTATTTATATATAATACACTCTTTTTTTTATAAGAACCTTTTTTATAAGAACGTTCAGCGTGAAATTTACCCAAATTTTAACATGCTAAGAACATGCCTGAGACTCAGATAGGAGCAAAATAGATTTATTTTCGGTGATGCGTTCTAAAATCCAGAATCGAATGTGTTAATAATAACGACCTTCAATATTGTAATTTATAAACTCTCTTAAATACTTCACTGGTATACATCCTTCCATAAGATCTATCATATTTCAGGTTCCAACGTCACTGAAATGTAAGAACATCTGTAAGAACATTTCCAGCCTCAAACTTCTCCAAAAATAAGAACGGCCCAGCCTCGACTGAAAATTAGACGGTCTTATAAAAAAAGAGTGTAATCCGCAAAGCGTTAGCATCTGTAGCGGATATGTAAGAAATTAAAACAAAAATAAACAAAAATAATATAAATAATGTTAATGAGCACTAGACAGCTCGCTTCTTATCATTTCTTTAAATTTGTGAAGAGTTGGTGCCTCAATGATGTAGTTGGGCAGCATGTTCCGTTCTTTAAGTGTGCGAGTTAGAAAGCTGAATTTTCGGATGTTGGTGGATGAGTATAGGTTAGTAAATCTCTTTGGGTGTGAGAAACGTGTTCTGCGTGTGGATTGCCTGAGAAGATTGACAGGGAGATCTATAGTCTGGCAATCTTCCTCCTTATTTCAAGGGAGGGCCATTTAAGGTCTTTAAGTAGGCTCGTCACAGTTCCTGGTTCCCTGATGTAACAGTTTTTCACGAATCTAGCTGCTCTCCTTCTTGCTTGATTTCTGTTTAAGGTGTGGCGAATGGTAAATGAGAGATTTTCCAAGACAGCAATATCAAGCCTAAAAAATCGAGATCGAGACAATCAAATATTCCTTCTGAATACATTCACTGTATTTTCGTTCATTTGTTAGAAAACGAGGTTGTTCATTAAGAGGCAGCTCTCTACGAACCTGAGATTCGAAAATCGCTAGAAAATTTTGTGAAATTCTGCAATAGACCTCCTCGGTTTGGGTGTAATGTTGTCCCATTTCAGATCACGTGGCATTCATTTGAATAATGTTTCTTGTTTTGGGATGCTTCCATATTCATGATCCTTCAGTGCGTTACAAAAAAAGAAAGACAGAATACTTAGGGGAATGCCACATGATCTGAAATGGGAAAGAAGTATGCCCAAGCTGAGGAGGTCTATTTCCAAACGACCATTCGCCACCCCTTTTTTATTGCTTCGAGTAACATTTTACCTGCCCTCTCGTATGATACTGAACTGTCCAGGAACAGAAAGGTTGATAACAGTTGAACCTTGTCGACACTCTGATGTCTTGCCAAGAAGACCTCCATCAACTATCAGGTCGAGCTGAGGCCAAAGTGACTTGAACTCCTAACGAGAAACAATGTTAAAGGGATTTCATGCTCAGCACCCACAAATAGAGCGGTTTTCACATGACTGTCGTGAAAACAATTGCAATTGAGCAATCACTAGACAATCAGAATCGAGAGAAATCATGACTTACTCCTAAATGGCTTTTTTTCAGCCAATTGCAAGCCGAACCAATTACTAAGTAATTACACAAATTGTATTTACTACAGAATTTGATTGGCTGAGAAAAACGAGTAGCCAATGAGAACGCAAAGCAATCGCAATTACATAACAAGTCTTGACAGTCATGTGAAATCTGCTCTAAGCAATAAATTGGGGTCTAGCCTCATTTTTATAATCATTGATCATCATTGTCAAATATTTGCATTGGCAAAAGATTATAAAATAAACAAACAGCACACAAACATTAAATAATCTCTACTTCTGTTGAAAACAATTTAAATCCTCTCACCTCTACTTTGAGGCTGCTTTGTTCTGAACTCTGATTAGCACTAGTCAAAGCTAATGGCTCTGTACATACAATGGACAACTGATGCACAAACTGATGATTGGGTATCCGGATCCCAACCAGTCTCGTCCCAGGGTTTAGGCCAGGATTGAGCTCATCTGTCCTCTCAAATACAAGCGTCACTGGGCCAGGTAGCAATCATGCAGAACCTCATCACTGACGGTCACTTTCCCCCATCTGGAGTTAAATCACAATTATTAGGTAATATATTTCATGTTTAGTAAAGCTTGCTGTGCATGTTTTACTGATTAAGAACATTTGTACTGGGGTTCTCTATATGTACATCATTGCTTGAAATAATCTGCATCTTCTATACAACTTTTAAAATTCACGAATCACCTAGCAATTCATCAGAAAATATAAATAAATATGATAAATGATTGCTAGAGTTATCTATTAGGGTGGAGATTCTGATTGCAATTACCAAAGAGCCTCATCCAGCCTCCATTTTATCAGCCTAGCAAGTACTGTATAACTTTTTTTAGTTTTCTCGAGAAGCGCCAGAAGAATTGGAGAAATATTTTCAAAACTGTGGCCCAGTCCCCCCCCCCCCCCCCCCCCCCCCCCGGCTCCATGGTGCCTGACCCAGTGCTATGAGAAGTGGCAGATGAGGGAAATAAACTACTGCAAACAATTCCATTTGATTTTCAATTGGGCATGCATGAGTGTAAATACTAGTCATGATGTGCCACAACCTTGATATGAATGAGATACAACCACTTTTTGGCAAGATTCTCCCTTGCTCACTTTCCTAAGACAGAGCTCCATCAGACTGTTGAAGTAGGTGGCTACTAAAAAAAAGTAGCCCGCTGCAAAAGAAAAACTGATGCCCAAACATGAAAATTTTGTAGCTTCAAGGCAACAAGTTAGTTTCCTCGCTAAGCCAATTCTGACACAGGCGCAGAGCTGGAAGATTTTGAAGAGGATCTACAATTTAAGGATTCCAGATTTTATTTTATTTTTGCAAACAATGAGGTGATTAACGAACATATTTGGCACAAAGTAGCCCGCAATCAAATTTTAAGTATCGGTAGCTGCTGGAGCTCCGGCAGTTGGTGGCTAGTTCTGACAGGTCTGCTAAGAGAGGAGCAAACCCACAGGCTGCTGGGTCAGTAGAGCTAAATTACCTTTTCACATCATCTGCTTTGCCAACACATATTGCTATTGGTTTCTCCTGGTGTCTTTTCTTAATTTCATATAATTTCTGGACTGCACTAGTGCTCTGGGCTAAGGCAGCTATTCCATATATGGTGTCAGTTGGCAAAGCTATCACATGACCCTGCTTAAGAGACTGTACAGCCATGGATATGTATTCTTGTATGTCTTCATCTCCTGTGAACAAATACAATTAATCACCAGATTAAGATCAAAACACCATCACAGGGGCATAGCCAGGATTTGAGGGGGGTCACATCTGTACAAATGTATGGTGCCCTGGTTTCCAGCTTTCCGATTTTTTCTTAATGTTTACTGTATTTTTCTTCTAAAAACGGGGGTCACAGGCACCCAAGGCCCCTTAGCTACGCTGCACACCATTTTTAGTTGCTTCTCATTAGCAGTTTTTAATTTTTAGGTCATTTTTGTTTACAAGACCAATCTGATGCCTAAATAGTCAATATCTATCTTTGGATTGCTTCCTACAACCAGAAACCAGTCGTCTTTTTGAAGGCTGAAACTTCTCAATTAAAATTCTGTATTTCCATCTTCTAAAATTGCTAAAAAACATACTTTCCAATGTTCCATGCGAGCAGTGATTTACACCTCTCTTAGGCTGGCGGCTAGCGAGGGAGAGAAACTTGCAGTTCCAGAAAAATTCCATACCCCCACCACAGAGGTAATTGGAAACTCCAGATGGATGGGGGTAATTGTTTTTTTTGGAATTACAGCTTTATGGAATGAAGTTTTCACAGAAAGGAAGCATTATATTAAGGACTACACAAACAGGAGGAGTGCCTTGGATTCTAATGTATCTATGGCCCATTTCAAACGTTGATTACAAATTTCATTTGCAGCATAAAGATAGAGGACACTTTGTCTAGTGCGACATGTGGATCTAGATGGAGCATTCCAGAACAAAAGGGAATGCAAATTTGTTTACCTGTCCTTTGGTTGTCCATATGGAGAAAAACAATCGGCTGAATTAGATTATACGCACAGCAAAACATTGACATTTGAAACAGGGCTATTTAATGTTGTGTTTAGACTAATGTTTCTAACCTCAGTAGAAACCTCTACTTAGCCTAGGTTGGCAAGTGACTAGTATAAACACCTCTGAGAAACATCGGAAATGCCGACAAATACAAAGGACATCCAACCTAGGTTCAGTTCATACCGACGGCCCAAATGGCTTGGTTGAGAGCACTCAACCAAGGTAAAAGGACATGTGATGACAGTTTTGCATCAGCGCGTCTTTATACGCAGAGATCATAAGACATGCAGCCATTTGAGCTCTCTCTACCGCTCACTTGAAACTGTAAATCTGTTGCATAGTTGATAATTTTGCGAATTTGAGTGCCACAACAAACAGAAAGTTTAAACGTGAATAAGGAAAAGATCAAAGGCCACCAATCATGCTTATCTATAAGAACAAACCGATTCTGTAAATGGCCGTTCACAGATGTTCACAGATGAACTGAGTACAACTTAAGTGTAAACACATCTCATAACTACGATGGACGAGAAGGGCCACTTCAGACTTCAGAGATCAAATGAAATTGTCTGATTTACCACTGATAACACTGTTTTAGTGACTAAATGGGCCAAATAGAAGACTGCAGTGACTTTGGCATACAGCCGGTTTCGTATATTTGCTTTTTCTAGTGAATTTTGACTTGCGGTTAATAAATTCATACCACGTTGGTCCGCTTTTTCCAGATTAGCACCCCCCACAAAAATTCCTGGCTACGGGCCTGTCAAATATCCCATTGTACTTCTGAGCGTTAGCCCTAGTAAGCGGAGAAAGAGAAAAAATCTCTGACCCCCGAGAGGGATTTATCCAATTACAATAAAATGAACTAGTTTATTTACCCGTGAATAAATTCGCTCGTGCCGTCTCCAGTGGATGACAAAACAAATTGTTTAATATTTATACATGAATTGTCAATGCAAGAACTGTCTTTGTTTTTGAGCCTGGGTCTAGCTATGGGAGAGTAAGGACGTGTTCTGTAAAGCTCCTGCTCTTTTAAACTTATTTTGAGGACCAAAGAATTCAATGGCCTCCTTATTCACTAAACGAAAAGATAGGAACAGTAGTAGCTCAAGTGTATCAGAAAAGAGCCCGGTTAGTAAAAAACAAAAGGACTTCGAGGAGGATTTCGAGGAGGTCATGCTTGAGGGAAAGGACGCGGCAATGGCGGACGTGGCGTCGAAATCAAACCAAGATGCTATTATTGAGAAGCTTGGTGCTCTGGAATTAATTGCAAATGATATAAAAGCCCTGCATGGAGCAGTTTCTTCGATAAATAAGTCTATCACGAATCTTGAAGTCAAGTTTACGAAGCTGGAGGCGGATTTACTTTCGAATGTCAAGGTGACCACGGAGCTGAAGGCTTCGGTTGAATTTGTGGGCAGAGAGGTTGACGAAGGGAAAAGAAATCTGCACAAACTGGAGAACACCACCAAGGAAGAATTAGGAAAACTTAAAGATCGCCTGCTAATGCATGAGGTCTACAGTCGTCGTGAAAATCTACGTTTTTATGGCATTTCTGAGAAAAAGGATGAAAACACCGCAGAGGTTCTTTATAGATTTCTAGAGGGGGAAGTTGGCCTGGAAGACGCGGAGGAGGATGTCAAGTCAAGGACGATATTGGCACGGTTCCTGAGGTTCTCTGATCGAGAAAGGGTTGTGAAGTGCAGGAGTAAGTTCGTCAAGGTCGCTGACGATGAGGAGGAATCGCCTTTTGGAATCAGTCACGATCTCCCACTCGAGGTCTCTCGCATTCGAAAACGACTTATACCAAAGTTGATAGAGGCGAGAAATGACGGCAGACGGGCAAGCTTTGGTAAAGCTGATCCCTTCAAACTTTACATAGACGGCATCGAATTTAAGGAGTGACTTTTTTTTTCTATAAGAGGTTTTGAATCTTCATAAGAAATATTATTATTAGTGTTTTGGTCAAAATATGCAATCTTTTCTTTTTGGTTAAGAGCAGAAAGCAATAAGAACAATGGGTGCTTTTGTAAGCGAGACACTAGTTCATCGTAGCGTTAAGGGCTTCCCGCCTGCTGCTTTTGGAATTGTATTTGTTGTACTTGTTTTTGTTGTTGTCTTTGTTCTTGTGTTAATCGTCTTGTATTGTCTTTTTGAGTTGGGTTGGTCTGCATTTCCCTGGGGCATTTCCATCACTTTTGTTGTGTTTCACTAATCAGTTTAATAGGGGTACTGAATGTACAGTTTAATTTACTCTCTCTTAATGTTCGTGGTATTCGCGATTTTCAAAAGCGGCAAACGGTTTTCGCTTGGCTAAATAAACAGAATGCTGATGTAATCTTTCTTCAAGAGAGTCATAGCACAAAAGAGATTGAAAACAAATGGCGGCAGCAGTGGTCGGGCAAAATGTTTTTTTCTCATGGTACAAGCCAAAGCAAGGGAGTCTCAGTTCTCATACGTGGTACTCTGGATTGTACAGTTCAAAGGATTCATTCGGATGAGGGTGGTAGATATATTCTCCTTGAGGCGGAAATCCAAGGTGAGCATTTTATTCTTTTAAATATTTATGCACCAAACAAAACACAGGAGCAGTCTTCTTTTTTTCGCAAAATTTCAAGTCTATTAGATAATGTACGTGAACAAAATACGGACGCGAAATTGCTTTTGGGGGGCGATTATAATGTTTATTTCGATTCGTTTCTTGATGCCGAAGGAGGCAAACCAGCTGTAAAAGAGTCTATCAAGGATTTAGAAGATATTATGTTAAGTAACGATTTAATAGATATTTGGAGGATTCGGAACCGGATACACGTAGGTTTTCGTGGCACCAAAAATCGCCATTGATTCAACGTAGGCTAGATTTTTGGCTTATTAGTAAACATTTTCAAGATGATATTCAGAAAGCGGATATTAATATTGCTGTAAAGACCGACCATTCGGCTGTAACTCTTTCTATTGACAGTTTATGCGATGTACAATGCGGCCCGTCATCTTGGAAGTTCAATACGAGTCTTTTAGATGATAAATTATATGTGGCAAAGTGGCAAAGTGAAGAGAACTATAGCGAGGACCCACGGGTTAACTGGGACTGGTTAAAATATCTTATTCGCAAGGAAACTATCTCGTTTAGTAAAAAGCGTGCTCGAGAAAGGAGAAGTAAATTATCTACTTTAGAATATAACATTAAAATGTGTGAAGAAAATTTTTAAAGAACCCCTGTACGGAGAATTGCGAAAACTTAGAAAGAGTTAAAATGGAATATGAAGACGAATACGATTATATGACACAAGGTTTAATAGTTCGCTCACGTGCACAGTGGCTGGAGGAAGGGGAAAGAAGTACAAAGTTCTTTCTTGGCTTGGAAAAAAATAGGAAACAAAAAACGTGCGTCAGGAAAATATTGTTGCAAGATGGAACAGAGTGCATCAATCCTAAAACAATTTTAGATGAATTAAATTTATTTTATTCAGATTTATATAAAGACAGATCCGATCGTGCTCTTAGTTCACACTCGTGCCCTTTTTGGATTCTAAGTATATACCAAAAATTTCAAGTAAACTTCGTGAAGCGTGTGAAGGTGAAATTACGCAAGCTGAATGTTTTAATATTCTCAAGGATTTTAAAAACCACAGGACTCCCGGTAATGATGGTTTGCCGATAGAATTCTTTAGATTCTTTTGGTCAGAAACTAGAGATTCATTGGTCAATGCACTGAATTTTTCCTATCGTCATGGGGAGTTATCGACATCCCAAAAACAAGCTATAATTGCTTTAATAGAAAAAAAGGGTAAGGATAGAAGATGGTTAAAAAACTGGCGACCGATTTCACTTCTTAATGTTGATGTGAAAATTGCTTCGAAGGTTCTTGCGCATAGATTGGAAAATGTTTTGCCTCATATTATCGACGTAGATCAATATGCTTTTGTTAAGGGTAGAACAATTTTCGACGCGGTACGTACTGTGAGTGACATTGTTGAGTTCGTGAATTTTAAAAAGGGCGAAGGTATTCTAGCGGCGTTCGATTTTGAAAAGGCTTTTGATTCCGTAGATAGATATTTTTTAATAAAAACTCTCAAGATTTTTGGTTTTGGTGAATCCTTCACAGCGTGGATCAAAACTCTTTATAATAATACGTCTAGTTGTGTAATGAATAATGGCCATGCCACACCCTTCTTCCCATTAGGCTCTGGGGTGCGCCAGGGGGATCCCCTTTCCCCTTACCTCTTTATAATGGTAATTGAGCTATTAGCAATCTATATTAGGAATGACCCGAAAATTGAAGGTATTGTTATCGGTAAAAAAGAATTCAAATTTGTGCTTTTTGCTGATGACCTCACATGCTTTGTCCAAAATAAAAGTTCTTATCATCGTTTAATAGAAGTAATAGGCGAATTTAGCTCTTATTCTGTTCTATATCTTAATAAGGATAAAACGGAGGTACTTCCTTTAGGGATCACTGTGTTAGACAATCCAGTTGAGCTACAGGTCAAGCAGGTAAGCTCCATGATTAAAATTCTAGGCGTATATTTCACTAATAATACTTCTCTATTTTACAAAGCCAATTTCGACAGTATAATGAAGGAGGTAAAGGAATGCTTAGGGAGTTGGAGCTGGAGGTCACTTACTCTTATGGGGAGAATTCAAGTTATAAAGTCCTTTGCAATTCCTAAATTGTTATATCGCATGTCTATGGTTTTTTGTAAGAAGGAATATTACCAGAAATTTAATACCCTACTTTACACCTTCCTGTGGAAGGGTCGCAAGGATAAAATTAAGAGAAAAGTTATCATTGGTGCTATTAATAAGGGGGACTCAGGATGCCAGATATACTAGAGAGTATGATTTTGGCTCAACGAATAATGTGTATACAGAAGTTCATAGGCCCATTTTTTAATGCAGGGTGGAAATATATTTTGGAGCAGTATCTTAATTTAGTAGGGGGAGCCTTTTATTTCCATTGTAATTTTGATTGTAAGAACTTGCATTTTTTTTATACCTGAATTTTATAAGCACTGTCTATTAACGTGGCAAGCTCTGTTTCTGTCCTCTCCTCAACTTACTTTAGACGATATTTGCAATGAGGTCTTATGGAATAATAAATATATTCTTTTAGGAGGGAAACCTGTATTTAATAAGGTACTTCAAGGAAAGGGTTTTTGCAAGGTGGGGGATTTATTTGATAATGATGGAAACTTGGTCTTTTCGACCCTCAGAAGTGGCCTATCTTTAACATTGGGGGAATTGTTCCAACTATTTGGCTTATATAATAGCCTTCCTCAGGAGTGGCGACGGATTTTGAAGGCTGGGAAATGTAGGATCTCTGAATCTACAAAACCTTTACAATTGGATTCGTATAATTGTCTTCATGGTGATAAACTCTTTTTGATAGGCAATATTAAGTCAAAAACGGTCTATGATCTGCTAATCTCAGATAAAGTTCATACACCTACAGCCATAAAGAAATATGATGAAAGGTTCACTTTTGATCCTCAGTTAAGAGCGGCTCCGTGTTAATATCGAGTATCGTCGTGCAGGATAAAAAATCGAAAATTCCCTAATTATGCCAGAAGAATACCTATGAGGTAGTATTTATGGGAACGTATTTTTTTCTTCGATTAAATAAATATTTTTCCCTATCCCGACGGATTCGGTTTTTCGCGGCCGCAGAGTAGCAAATTGCCTCGAGTGAAAGCCTCTTTTTAGACGCTCGTTACGAGAAAACGAGATGGAGAATACTAAAATCACAAATGCCAAATAAAAACGCAGTGTTTCCTCTGTCTCTTGCCCTGATCTGAATACAATCGGATTAAATTACTATATTTGACACCTGAATGAAAGTAGAGCTCTCCACTCGACATTTCGTGTTCTGAAATTTAGGCCATTTTCAGGCACAAAAATTCGACATTGCTACATGGATTTGGCTCGAATGACCATATTCACCGGAAAGAACAACATTTAAGCTTCAAAATAAGCAAATAAATTTTTTGGAAGCTTGTAATCCGCGCCGCTGGGAGCGAGCAATAAACACATCACTTGACTGTAATGTTGACCTTTTGTCCTATCACGCAAACATACGCGATCATAAAACGTGACAAGCAAACTAAACTTTTCTTTCAAAATTTCGGTCGAAAGCGAGTTCTACAACTCAACTTCATTTGTAGGCACATTATGGGAACCCAAAATATAAAATCCAGGCTTTGTTATGTCGATATAGGGGTATTATCAACACTAATTCAAATTCTATGCGATCGCTAAAAATAGCAAACACACGATGAGTTATGTTATTCAGCGCCGCGGGGTAACTTACATAGAAATATAACAGTTTACCCTATAAATAAGCTTAATAATGATATTAATTACCTTAAAATGAAGTGTTGATGCATAGAACGTACAGCAAACCATGTCAACTTGGAAGAGTTTGCACGAGTCATGGTGTATGTTGCCGAACAGAGTGAAACAAACAATCTGACATGTAACTGACAGCCGACCACAGGAATCCCACAATGGATGGAACCGGTTTATTGTAAAATGTATTATTCCAGTACTGGAACTAACCATAACTACTTTTGAACTTAGTAATCATTTAATTTTCTTTAAATGAAAACTAACACTTTTGTTCATTATTTCGGCGGGCGCGTTCAAATAGTACATACGACGACCGGTTAGGTTTAGCGCAGTAGGAGTTCAAACTCTAGCCGGACCAACACTCAGCAGGGTCTTTTTTAAATAATTGAGGAGAAAGTGCTGCTTGCTCTAATATCTACAAATGGTTAGACCTTCACGTCTTCTCGGATAAGGACGTTAAACCGTAGGTCCCGCAACGAAAGAAGAGCCACCTCGTGGAATCCGATTTGCGTAACCCATTATTATTATTATTATAATTTAATTATGAGTACGCATTCTAAGGGACGTATCTAGTCTATATTATGACTGCTCCCGAAGGAAACCAGCGAGTTTTGTTTTCCCGAGAATTTCGAGGGGCTACATTATACACTTATGACTGCTTCCCTGGGAAACAGCGAGTTTTGTTTTCCCGATAATAAACGCGAGCTAGATAATAATGAAAATTGTTGCCCGCTTGGCTTTACCACGTGACCATGATAGAGCCAATCAGAGCGTGAGCTTTGATCGAATAATACGAGCTATATAAGGACAGTTATGGACTGGATGAGTGTCTGCCGTGAGCCATGATGCTGACAAATTTCGCGAAGCACGTTCACGCTGAGCCCTTCGAGTTGTAGCAACGCAAAAGTTCACACAGAGGCTTTGCCTGGTTGTGAAATATAGCACATAGTAATGATTACACCTCCTCCTTTTAAATAAGTTTTATTTGGAGCTACCATCCATGTACTTTATGTATACGAGGTCAAATAAAAATATCTGGCTGGCTGCCTGTCTGTCCTTGCCTGCTACTACTTATTATTACCCCCTCCCTCCCCCCCCCCCCACCCCACTCCCCCGCCAACTCCGTTGAGTCCGAAAGTCGTCTGACTTAGTACGACTTAGAAGATGCATTTTTCCTCCCTCCATTTCTTCTCAGAAAAAATAAAATTCCGCCTGATAATCAACACTGTGTAGGGCCCATTCTCGAACCCAGAGCTCCCCGCCCCAGCTCGTCTGCTCGCGGGGAGGCTCTGGGGACATCCAATTGAGGGCCGTCGCTGATTGGCTGATTTTTAGCGTTGGAGCGTGCATGGATGTCTTTCTCTTAACGGCTCTGTATGTAATAACCCGCGCATGTGTCAATGGCTGCCACCAGAGCCTCCCCCGCGAGGTTAGGAGCCGGGGAGCTCTGGGTTCGAGAATCTGTAGGGCCATTCTCATTCCTCGACTGATCTGCTCGCAGGGGAGGCACGGAGGCACACCATGTGACTAGACAGTGATTATATAACTGGACCACCACGCCACTACCCTGCTACTTAGCCGGCGTAGCAAGCGCCTCGGCCGTGTGCGCCGGGGGGACTCCCTATATTCGGATGCTAGGGGTTGAAATCTGCGATCTGGTATTTTTTAGGGGTTCGAAAATGAAAAACGGCGTGGTAAGAAAATATAGTTATTTTTTAGGGGGTTCTCATGCAAATAAGGTACATTCCAAAATTGAAAGAATGATAGTGCATTTGAAGCTCGGGATTGAGTCAATCATATATCATCATAGAACCGCGCCAAAAATTCGCTTCACACATACAGAATTAAAACTCTTTCCGAGAAAGAGAGGAAATCTTCCCAAACGAATGAGATACGATTTGCATGGATTCTTAGTAGAATTTCACTCAAAAAGAGAAACGGTTCCATCCTGGGTGGGATTCCTGTGGTCGGCTGTCAGTTACATGTCAGATTGTTTGTTTCACTCTGTTCGGCAACATACACCATGACTCGTGCAAACTCTTCCAAGTTGATGTGGTTTTCTGTACGTTCTGTGCATCAACACTTCATTTTAAGGTAATTAATATCATTATTGAGCTTATTTATACTGTTATATTTCTATGTAAGTTACCCCGAGGCGCTGAATAAGATAACACATCGTGTGTTGCTATTTTTAGTGATCGCATCGAATTTGAATTAGTGTTGATAATACCTCTATATCGACATAACAAAGCCTGGATTTCTTATTTTGGGTTCCCATAATGTGCCTACAAATGAAGTTGAGTTGTAGAACTCGCTTTCGACTGAAATTTTGAAAGAAAACTTTAGTTTGGTTGTCACGTTTTATGATCGCGTATGTTTGCGTGATAGAACAAAAGGTCAACATTTCAGTCAATTGATGTGTTTATTGCTCGCTCCCAGCGGCGCGGATTACAAGCTTCCAAAAATTTTATTTGCTTATTTTGAAGCTTAAATGTTGCTCTTTCCGTTGAATGTGGTCATTAGAGCCAAATCCATGTAGCAATGTCGAATTTTTGTGCCTGAAAATGGCCTAAATTTGAGAACACGAAATGTCGAGTGAAGAGCTCTACTTTCATCCAGATGTCAAAATATAGTAATTTAATCTGATTGTATTCAGATCAGGGCAAGAGACAGAGGAAACACTGCGTTTTTATTTGGCATTTGTGATTTTAGTATTCTCCAACTCGTTTTCTCGTAACGAGCGTCTAAAAAGAGGCTTTCACTCGAGGCAATTTGCTACTCGGCGGCCGCGAAAAACCGAATCCGTCGGGATAGGGAAAAATATTTATTTAATCGAAGAAAAAGATACGTTCCCATAAATAGTACCTCATAGGTATTCTTCTGGAATAATTAGGGAATTTTCGATTTTTTTATCCTGCACGACGATACTCGATATTAACACGGAGCCGCTCTTAAGCTTGGGTGATATTTTTATGTTGCCCTACAAGGTTACGTTAGATATGAAGCTAAGGGAATTTCAGTTCAAATTACTACATCGCATTTTATATACAAATGACAAGCTCTACTTGTTCAAAATAGTTGACTCTCCAGATTGCTACCTATGCAAGAGTGAGGTTGAGACTCCAGAGCATCTTTTGTACTTTTGTCAACCAGTGCGTGTTTTCTGGAAAGAATTAGAAAATTTTATATTGGAGTACTTTAAAATTGATTTGAGACTTTCTTGGAAGGACGTCACATTTGGTTTATTTAGTAGTGAAGATCATCTTATGTTAATTAATTTTATTATTCTGCTGACTAAATATTTTATTTATTCATGCAAACAAAAAGATATGTTGCTTTCGTTCAATAGTCTAAAATGTCTTCTTATCCGTTTTTATAGGATTGAATACCACATAGCAAAACAAATGCAAAAGCTTGAATAAAAAAGTGGGAACCCCTTCTTGGGCTGGTTGGTTAATATTATAGAGATGGACATTGGTGGTGGGGTGACTTGGGGTTGATGTGGACCATACCTTGCTCCTCCGTGTTTTTGTCTGTGTCGTGTAGTTGTCTTTTTTTTCTGAAGGGAGGGATGCTAGGGGCATATAAATAGTGGGAAGAATGGGGAGGGGGTATGATTTGAATAATAAAAAGTAAATAAAAAAGTAAATGTAAAATATAATTGAAATAAAAAATTGAAATATGAAAAAAAAAAAAAGAACTGTCTTTGTAGAAAACGTTTCTGGTGTAGGTGCCTGTTTTTTCTTGGTGCACGCACTTGAAAATATAATTCACAGCTTTTTTTGTTCAAAAAACTACATTGCGATGTTTGGGCGCAAAGACCCATGATTAAACTTTTAGAATGCAGTTTGGATGTATTTCAAGAAATCTTTGACTTCCTAATTATTTTCTAACACAAATACTGCCAGGGATTTATTTCAAGCAAAGACCATTGAGGAGCCCGGCGAGATCACTTTTTTGCTAAACAAAGCTTAAAACAACATCATTTGCCCGGGTTTGAGCTACAAATTGTAAAAACAAAACTAATTCAACTTAAATGGACGCAGCTCCCGTTAAATGAAATGGTCTAAATTTCAGAGCTTTCATTCACGGAAAATTTAGCTTTCTTTTGCGAAGCAACGACGAAAAACATGGCGGACGGCGTCTCCCCGCGCTAAAGAAAATGCCTGAATGGCAGCTTCTCTCCTCGCATCGATTTAAAAAAAACTAACACCATCCTGCAACCCTGAGAGTGGTTTGTATCACATCCACGGTGGCAGCTAGCTCGACAGGCTTTCCACGTCGGAGCTTTTTAAAATATTATAATATAGATTAAGTCTGAAGTCTGAAGTCTGAAGTCCTGAAGTCTGAAGTCCTGAAGTCTGAAGTCTGATTTTTGCGGCCCATATCGGCACAAAAACAACGATGAGTAAATTAAAAAGAACAGATGTGTATGCTTCTTTATCCTAATATTGCTATCTCAGGTGTTGTGCGGTTCTTCTAAAAGGAATCAGGTAAATCAGACAATTTCATTATCTCTGAAGTCTGAAGTCTGAAATCTGAAATCTGAAGTCTGAAGTCTGAAGTCTGAAGTGGCCCTTCTCGTCCATAACCAACCTAGGTTGAGTAACATGAATCCGAACCTACCGGTAGGTTCCCGTAAACACAACATAGTCATCCGAGCCTGACAGACATCAGACTGACCATAACCTGATAACTTAAAAATTCAAACACTAGGGTTGCCTACTGTATTATTTATAGAATATCAAGTTTATGTTGCTTACCGGTTTGGTCGAGCATTACGATGTTGGGACGCATTTTAGACCCTTCCTTATCAAGTTACAAGACCAAACGGAAGAAATCAACAACGAAACTTCTCCGCTTGACAACAGCTACTATTTCTGTGTTAGTTCATCGGGGATGGCACAAGATTAGTCAATGCACAGGCCAGAAGTTCTTACTCCTCAATGTCTTAATCATCTAGCCATTCAAAAAGCAGCATGAAGGGAGATAGAGTAATCTTTGTTGCGTTCTGTTGCATCAGAATCAGAATTTTACCCACGTGGCCGCCATGTTGGAAATAAAATCACGAGTGGGACTGGCAACAAGTTAACAGTAACACAGGTATACCGTAAAATTGTGCTCATATATATCTTGCAAGAAAGTTCTGGAAGCTCTATGGAAGCTCAGGGCAATCTGAGCACCCGAAAAACAATGGCCGGGTCAATTTGAAAACAAAAGAAAACGGAGCGCAAAGGCTCCCGGTTGGTGATGGGCCTTTAATATGAGCTTCTGGTCTGGATACGTACTGCTTTGGCCCTCAATGGGAGGCAGCCTTTATTGAAATCAGAAAATAACGTCACCGTTGAGGACGAAAATATATATTAAAAATTATTTACTTAGTTTTCGAGGCGATAGCGACTCGAGCTAGCGCGCAAGGCATCATTGGTAGTGACTGGGCGCGAGCTAGCGCCGGCGAGCGTTTGCATTCCCATGGTCCTTTGCGACAGCGCCCGAATCTGGATCATTCCCGTGATGCATTGCGCGCCTCACGATTTTACCTTTCGCGGATCGCGGGTACGAGGCAGGAAGAGAAATGGAGAGAAGAGACTCCGTAATCTTCGAGTTCGGAGCTAAGCAAAATATTTACTTTGAGGGCTTCCTGTGTTGCACGATCGCGCCAATCAGCCAATCAAAAACGTTCCTCAGACAGATAAGGAGGGACTCTGGGGGATTGGTTGACTAGAACCTCGAGCATGAAGGAGCCGGTCATTTTTGTTGTGGCTTCTTGGATTTACACAAGAGAAAATGATCATTTTCTCTTGATTTACACAACCACACAAGGGTAGAAGGTTCGATGATGTTCGTCACGTGAGATCCCGTCCTAGACTTGCCCCAAGTCGTACTCTGTGTTTTTCCTTAGAACACAGTGAAAAAAAGCACACGGTGCAGCGCGGAAGGGTACGTTGTACAAAATAAGCCAATTAAAAAAAAAGGAACAGCGGACATTGAAAACGGATACTTGGATACGGCTCGTCCACACTACAACGCCGAAAATGATCAGCGAAAACGGATCAATCCGAAAACGCTCTCCAGCGTGGAGCGATTTAAAAAAGGAGCTGCTTGAAAACGCTTTGGACGGGTTCAAATGGTGCTATCTGAAAACGATGACGTCACCACAGCAAACCCGACCAATTTCACGGGCCGACAGATCGAAATACACATGCCTTGAGCTTGTTTGAGAATGCACACTAAATGCATAAAGAGCGTTTTCGTACATTCTCCAATCTCGTACCCAGAGCCCGTGCATCTTTGAGCCAGTGGCAAGATACAGGGCTTTGGAATAATCAATTTATTTAGATTTGGGTAGTCTTCAGTGCGCATGCGTTTGACCTTGACAGTTACTAAAATCATGGATTTGTCACAAAGCTCTTCAATATGTTATAGGAATTCATTTTACAGTCGTGGTTATCAGTTTTCAAACGAAAACTGATACTTTTTGCTCCGTTTTCAAAAAGATTTGCCGTCCACACTTATCGTTTTCGTATCGTTTTTCGCCCGTCCACACTGCAACGCCTATCCGTACGAAATCGCTCTTTACTTATGCATTCAGTGCGCATGCTCAAATAAGCTCAACGTATGCGCATTATATCATTCTCGTACCCAGAGCTCTCCAGCTCGTCTGCTCGCAGGGGAGGCTCTGGGGACATCCATTTGAGGGCCGTCGCTGATTGGTTGATTTTGAGCATTGGAGCATGCGCTGAAAGGTCTTTCTCTCAGCGGCTCTGTATTAAATCTCGCGCATGCGTCAGTGGCTGTCACCAGAGCCTCTCCCGCGAGGTTACGAGCCGGGGAGCTCTGGGTTCGAGAATGCATTTCGATCTGTCGGCCCGCGAAATTGGTCGAGTTTGCTGTGGTGACGTCAACGTTTTCAGATAGCATGGTCTGCGCCCGTCCACTGGAAAACAGCGTTTTCAAACAGGTCCGTTTTCAAATCGCTCCACTCTGGAGAGCGTTTTCGGATTGAGAAAATTGTAAAGCGTCATTGGCGCTATAGAAATTCATTATTATTATTATTATTATTATTGATCCGTCTTCGGTGATCGTTTTTGGCGTTGTGTGGACGATAACCGTATCCGGAGCAAAAAGTATCGTTTTCGTTTGAAAACGGTAGTGTGGATGGGGTCTAACACGCTGATCGTTTTCATCGAATCCGTATAAGTTTGAAAATTCTCTCGTAGTGTCGTAGTGTGGACAGTCGAATCCGTATAAAATTAAAACGATGACGTCAACTGTCCACTTAATTTGATACTATCTATCCTTGCACGAGCCAACATCAAATAAAAACTGATCGCTTGTTCGGAGCTAAATCTCCCTTCCACACTAACCACGCATCGAATCCGTACAAGTTTGAAAAAGAATACTTGATTAACTTCACGTTTTTTCTAACACTTAAATTTCCTGACCCGACACAGCACGATTTAAGATATCGGCGTCAAGACAAATTGTCTTTGTCGTTAGAAAATGATAACAACTAAAAAAACCTTGTGAGGGAACCTACTTCGCCGCGCTTGGTTGGACTTTCTTTGGTGTGATCGTGAAACGGCCGTGACTCGTTATCAGTTTCCGCTCTGCCAAAAACGCCAACGAAGCGAACGAAGAGATGCAAACAGTATGCCTGTAAGATCTAACGTCATCGGCTTGGTGCACCTCATTGTCCTATTGTATTCTCGTTCCATTCTTGTGTTTCCATTGTTTTAAGTGAAGTGCATCAAGCCCGTAGCCCCGTTATGTAGCAGCTGCTCGTAAGATCAATCGCTATCGGTTTGCTACACCTCATTATTCTATTGTATTCTCGTTCTATTCTTGTGTTTCCATTGATTTCAGTGAAGTGCATCAAGCCCGTAGCCCCGTTATGTAGCAGCTGCTCGTAAGATCAATCGCTATCGGCTTGCTACACCTCATTATTCTATTGTATTCTCGTTCTATTCTTGTGTTGCCATTGCTTTCACTGAGGTGCATCAAATTTAATAAATAAATGAATAAAAAAAAAAAAAAATCCTGTAGGGTTTGCTCTTCCGATAGCTTCTACATGACTGTCCTGACCGTGATGCAACGCGCGCTCTGAAAAAACCTCGACCTGAGCGTGATGCACCGCGCGCCGCCTATAAGAAAACAACATGGCGACTGGGTACGGGTCCGCCCGTGTAGCCAGCATGTAGCGAGAGAGGCACTCGCCCCGGTAACAAAAATATTTTTTTACTGAAAGAACCAGAACCTAACTTAGAATTAAATTATGTTAAACCAGCCTCAAAGGCCCATACCAACCCGGAGCCTTTGCTCCCTCTTTTATTTTGTTTTCAAATTGATTCATTGTTTTTCGGGTGCTCTGATTGGCTAAGAGTCCGCAAAGGCTGTCGGTTGGTGATGGGCCTTTAACCTCACTCTGCCTCAGTAACAAGTTTTGCCTCGGTAACAATTGTGTTCTGGCTACGGGCCTGCAAAACGATGCCAAACACATGGAGATCCTTCCGGAGGAAGCTACCATGAGCTATAGGCATCCATCTAGTCATTGACATTCACCCGTGATCCATTGTCGAACGCAGCATTCACAAGATGAGCAAACGCCCCACCAGTTTTCCCAGCAAGCACCTGGGGCGACCCACTATCAATCACGTGAGCCTTCTCCATGACAACCACCTTATCATAGTCCATAATAGTGTTGATGCGATGGGCTATGGTCAACACTGTGCACTTGGCGAATTTTTCTCGATTAACTTGTTGAACGAGTCGATCGGTTTTGTAGTCTACGTTCGCAGTCGCTTCGTCCAGGACCAGCAGTTTGCACTTTTGAAGCAATGCGCGCGCAAGACACAGAAGCTGCTTCTCTCCCACGCTGAAACCGGACCCAGACTCCCCGAGTTCGAAAGATAACCCTCCAGGAAGGTGACTAACTGATTCTTTCATCTGTACGTCTTCTACAGCTGTCCAAATCTCGAGGTCTGTAACACTCTCAAAGGGATCAATGTTGCTTCTCAGACTCCCGGCGAATATGACAGGTTCTTGTGTAATAACGGCCATTGCTTTGCGAGCAGCCTGAACATTGATGGATCCTAAATCAATACCATCAATAAGAACTTGACCTTGTGGTTCTGGCATCCGAAATAGAGCCGCAACTAGCGAGGATTTGCCCGCTCCCGTCCTTCCGACGATTCCAACTTTCTCCTGCGGTTGAACATTCAAACTGACTCCTTCCAAAACTTGTACCCCACCTTCTAAATACTGAAGGGAAAGATCTCTGATTTGAAGGGCTCCCTGATTCGGCCAGTGTTCTGGCGGGGACACACTTCTGCTGTAGCCTGGCTCCGGCTGGATTTTAGTGTACGCGATCACTCTTTCCACTGACGTCATCAAGCACTCTACTTTTGTGGCCAGGCGGAATCCGTATTGCGTCATGCCCATCATGATGACGGAAAACATCAGTAGCAGACCTGAAACAGCTGTCAAGGACAAAGTGGTCTGAATGCAATAATAAACAAATATCCCCGGAAGGGGAGGTGAATAGTGTTTGATATCAAACTATTTCAGGAACCAATCAGAGCGCGAAAAAATGCCTATTCACTCATTTGGTATATACTAATTGGTAATAACTCCTATTTGACAATAATTTCTCTGACTCCTTCCACGAAATGGTGCAGACATTTGCTGATCACTCGTGAGCGCTCCCAATAATGTTCGTGGAGAGAACATACCAGGAACCACTGACGGGTAGCCATGACACCCTGACGTTACAGGTTTTGTTATGACCTCCGTTTTACAAATGTAATATATTGACAGAGCTATACATTTTCTTGCTGCCCGGTTTCGAGCCCCGATCGTTGTTTTGGGAAGCTTACCCTCTAACATTTTAAGGGCCTGTGTCGACCGCCATTTTGACAGCATAGCAACATACCAAGTCGGAGAAAACTATTTTCACCGGCTGATTTAGAGAATATAGAGCAATATCGCGATTGAATTTGGTAAAGCAAATCTGAAACTTTGCTTTGGGGTATTGATTTCAAGAGGTTTCTACACGTAATCATCGAACAAAAACAATAAGAAAGGAGTGGCTGGCTGATACGGGTTCTTTGGTACAATTTTATTAATAAAAATCTCACAAAATTAAAAATGTAAAAAAAAGGGAAACGTGTTTTTCATACTCTGGGAGTGCAATACAAGTGAAATTGTTGCCGTTGCTGTTGTTGTTGTCTAGATAAGTTGCAAATACCATGTTAATTGGAAAAGTGTCAACTAGCATCTGGTTATTTTTGAGCATAGAGAGCCAAGGAGCACAGATTCTTGACCTGTTCCTCTATACCAGCAGTGAGTAACTACATAACTAACCTGCGTCTAGCTTGAGGACAACCGAACCAGTAGCAATAAAGAACACAAACACCGTACAGACCAAGTCAACTTGGATACCCGCCCATCTGCTTGTTGCAACAACGAGTCTGTAAGCTCGCGTCTGGAGATTCTGATTTCTGGAGAAAACAATGATAGGTAAATTTGTTTTAGCAAAATGCCAACCTAACTGCCTTCGGTAAACTGTATCACAATTTGTATTCATTATCATCCCACTTGAGTTCGTCAGCCAATCAGGAACGAAATCTACTGTCCTGATATTTTACGGTATCGTGTCACTGTCAATCTGATATGCGATTAAATACCAGGAACAATCAATGAAAAAATTGGACCTCTTCTAGAGTGTGGAAGTATTTGGAAATCTGCTTTCCAATATATTTCCATACTTTGGAAATAGCGATATCCGAGAGGATTTTTCTGATTTGCATTAGATCCCACACAATGGTACAATTATCCGCGACCTTAGAGACATATTTTCCATATCCTCACTAAGTGAGGATATCTGTCAAAACAAAGTGCTTGGAAATCAGTTAGAAATATGTTTTGGGTTTGTCTATGTAATAAAAAGAAAATTCACGGCGGCTTGAAGATATGTGTTTTATTTTTCGTGAAAGACAATACCTTACTCATTCGCTTCGAAGCTTCGCTTCTCGGACAACTGTTCATTTTTCGTACCATTTTCGTAACATTATTTGCCGATATTACAGTCTCCAGAAGGGGTTTATTTAGTAAGTATTATTTTTTGGACTAGGATATTGAATTTTAAGATAAAAATAAATAAAATTTGCTTAGGTCACATCATGGCCTGTGCAACCCCTATACCTTCATATATGCCCCGTCAACCAACCTTATGTGCGAAATAATAAAATCCTTCTCCATTTTGTATGAGTGTATACTCTCTATGCCCACGATGCTGTCGGAGACATGAGCAAACAAGGGGCTGCAGCACTGTCCCTCGAGCCTTTGTAGAGAGCGCGCTGTTTTCAAGTAAAACATCACAATTATTACAGTTACTATCATGAGAGGAACCACCACCAGAATAAACCAAGGGTTGACTATTAAAGTTAGCACGAGTATGGATATTACTTGGAGTAACGCAGTAGAGGAAATGTAGAGTGGAAGTGGAAGGAGATCGTCCATGGCGCCCGTGTCTTTGGAAAAGCGATTCATGATTCGCCCAACAGAGTTCGTGTCAAAGAATAGAACTTGGGCCTTGATCACCGCCAAGGTCATCTTATTAAGAATCTTCTCTGAAGACCGGGATATTGAGACTGAGAACAAGGAGGTCCTGATAAAGGAGAACAAGACGGCGCCTCCAGTGAGTCCGGTGAAAATACCAAGAGTGTATGTACTGTTTTGTTCGGCAGGAGACATTCTAGAGATCTTGGAAAGCCACCAGAATGGTGCTATGATAGAGCCTGTGAGACAGAAAGACATGTTATTTACCGGCTGGGGCGAATTTATTTTTTACGCCCACTTCTCAAACTCATTAATTATTCATGATGGTGTAGACAAATGGGGTTCTTGCATTTGGTCAGGTGTATGACTTTGGAAACCCAATGAAACACCAGTTGAAAATCACTAGTGTTTGAAACGATTTCCAACACTAGTGATATATGAGTTCTTAATTAGCATATTCATGACTACTCGAACACAAATATTCAATAACATGTTTAATTGTCTTGATCGGCAGCTTCTTCTCTTTCTTGTTCTTTAGCCCCCCCCAGTCTGAATAGGGTTAACAAACGTAGGCTAATATTTTGGTCGCTCCTAGTGAATTCACTGCTTTCTAGCTCTCCAAATTACACTGATCATATCGTTGCTAATGACATGCTTGGAGCAAAAGCGTGAACATAAACTAACCTTTGTCGTTGCCATCCAAGAAATTAAAATCCAGGTTGGGCTTTCCTTCCAGCAGGTACCGACATATCTCGCACACGATTTGGTAGAGAGTTTTGGGCGGATACCGCTATCCTTGCCCGCAAATACTTTCTTTTTCTTCCGCAGTTCTAAGGCGGACGAAACCTTGACTGCGCCATGTTAAAGGTGAAATGGCGATTCAATTAGCATATACAAGGTATTGTACAATCTAGCAATTATTAGAAGACATGTTCTTTGTCTCAACAAAAGTGCTTAGGGACCGTTCATTTTTTATCAGGGAGGGGGGGCTGGTGGAAATGAGGGGAGACCCTGTACTTTTTTGGGTGGCCCCCCCTTTCATGTCCGTATTTTTTTAGGTGGCCCCCCAAAATCCAATGTATTTTTTCTTGTGCCCCCCCCCCCCACCTCTCTTATAAATGCTTGCCCTGTAAGATAGACTCTTGCCAAAGTGATGCAGTCTCATTCTTCTTAACGTTTTTCTTACTTCTGTCAAAGCTAAGGAACCGATCCCCCCTCAGAACTATTAAACGTTTTCGTGACACCCACCTCAGGTCCACTATTTGACCTAGTAGAAGACATTTTACATAAAGAGGGGGTCACAAAATTCTTTCTTTGCGCGCGAAGCGCGCCCAACTTTTGATAACCGCATTTCATCAAGCCTCAGAAAAAGGGTATATGTTTTTTTGTGTATAGTAAACAAAGCCTGTCAGGAGCCCAGGAAATACGCTAATTATATGGGTGAGATGAAAGCTCCTAGTGAAGGGCTCCTGAGCCTTTAGGTAATATTTTTCATGCGCTCCGCAAATGAAGAAATTATTATTATTCATGTGCTTGAAGCGCGGCCCAAAATGACTAAACGTTGAACTGACGCTTACCTAAGGTGTGTTCTTTCAAACATAGAGACTGCCCGGCAGGCCTATCAGTGCATATTATTGTTAAATTCTGCATGCGCGCCAAGCGCGCCGAAATTTTTATCAAGTATTGAGTGAAATTAGAAACATATAAGCGAGTTGAAACATGTAACAAACATATTGCATGCTGTAAAAATCTTTTCGTTTCCTCCCTGTTATGTGCTTGTATTTTTTTGGGTGACCCCCCCTTTAGTGGCGTTTTTTTTGGGTGACCCCCCCTTTGAGGCCGTATTTTTTTGGGTGACCCCCCCCCCCCTAATTTCCACCAGCCCCCCTCCCTGATAAAAAATGAACGGTCCCTAATATCTAATCCAGCTATTATTTGGTCTTTGGGCTTATGTAATCACGTTTTTGTTCTTTAACATTCTAAGCGTGATTGCATAAAATGACATAAACTGTGTATTTTATTTGTGTGAGAAGTAATTCCAAAAACTCGTTCTGCGTGTTTCATTGGGATTACAAACAACTCGAAAACAATAAAACACTCGCGGCTACGCGTTTCAGTGGTTTTCTCGTTGTTTGCAAACCCAATGAAACACTTGAACTCGTTTTTGAAATATTACTTCAAGATGGCGGCTAGCTAGTATAAATATTCATTTTGACTCACATATTCTCGTTCTACGAGTGAATTAAAAGGAGGATGTTGACCTGCGAACTCTCTCGCAGCTCATGTGTTATGAATAGGTAATTTGCACAGGGTTGAGGGTTCGTACCACCATGAATACTTTTTCCTTTTGTTCTCAATATCTTGCCTGAAAAATTTCTAAGTGCCATAAAGTGGGCGTAAATAAAAAAAATCGCCCGACCGGGAGGTATGTAACTGTGATTGGCTAAAGGCCTATATAACATGATTCAATCTGTGATAGTACAGTTAAAAAAAAAAACATGCGAACGGTTACCGTGTAACCGAGGTCAGAGATACTATACAATACCCAATACTAACAGTCAGCGTACAATCCAAATTCATCTGAAAATTTAACTTTCGAGGTGACAGCTCATTCTTGATGAAACCAGGCTCCTTTGATTCAATATGATATACCCAATACACCTACCTTGTACTGCTACGAAGATTCCAATAACCAAGCACAATATTGGGGTAGGTAGACCCGATCTAAGGTATTCCCAATAGATGCTCCATGTCACGATGCCGGTCACGCGATCTTCGATCTCCTCCTCGAAGTCACGGCAGCCTGTCACGCATTCCACCTCATTAGAGGTTTCATCGTGTCCTTGTGGAGTCACGCTCTGTGTTCGTTCCACTTCCTTCATCAGCTCGCCCAATGCAGCGCTCTCTTGAACCTCATTGTAGGTACCCTGAATGACAACGCGGCCGCTTTTCAGTACCATAATATGATCAGCGCTATATAGATGTTGCAGCTGATGGGTTGCTAGGATACGGAGACAATTAGATAGCGCACCAGAAATGCATTCATCAAATATTTGCTTGCCAACTTTGGGATCTACTGCGCTTAGAGGATCATCTAGTAAGAAAATATCCGCATCCGAATAAACCGCACGTGCCAAACTGACGCGAGACCGCTGGCCACCGCTCAAGCTCACTCCCCGCTGACCAATCATGCTCAAATCGCCTTTTGGAAAGCGTTTGATGTCCTCCTCAAGGGAACACACTCGAATGACATCATCGTACCTTTTCTCGTCAAACGGTTTCCCAAATAAGATATTCGCACGGATTGTATCAGAAAAGATCCAAGGTGTTTGGCTGGCGTATGCAATCTTACCGTTAACCTTGACAGATCCTTGTTTGACGGGAATTTCTCCTAGAATTGACAGAAGAAGAGAAGATTTCCCGCTCCCAACATGGCCAGTGACGATAATAAGCTGAGTGGAAGAGGCGTTCATATTAACAGCTCGAAGATTTAATCTAGGACAATCCATACGCCAGCTTGTCCAAGCTCCATTAACATAAATATGCGGGTCTTCACCATTCCTAAGATTGTGCTCCTCTGGACACGAAGTTGTAAATTCACTTGAAGACAAAAGTGCACCTTCGTTTTCTCCTTTCGCGTCCTCTGCCGAGCTATAAGATGACACGTAATTTTCTCTCAGCAAAAAACCCTCCATTCTTTCCAAAGAGACTATGCTGTCAAACGTGAAATACAACGCGTTCGGAAGACTACCACCATATGACATGTTAAGAAGACTCAACGCTGTGCTGAGAGTGAATATAGTAGCAGGCGATAGCCGAATTCCAGCATGCATCAGTGTTATGATAGCTGCCAGGATTGCAATCGATGCCGAGACAAGCGTGAATGCCAACATGTTGGATTGAATAAGCAGTCGGTTTCGTATTTTGGTTACTTCGCGTCTATAAAAAAGAAGTTTGTATCGCTCTATTAGTATCACAAGGCTCCTTTATGTTCAATAATGAACAGCTTCATCAACCGTACCCAAAATTCTTCGGCTGGAATGGCTCAAAAATCTTCAAAGGACGGCCACAATTCCGCGGGCTGGAGTAGTATAGTGTGCACCGAATTAGCCTAATTTTTCGGCAGGAATACATCATGAGCTGGCGGTTGACTTAATGAACGTCACCACGCAGAATTAATGGTGAAGACAAAAGAGAATGCTAATTTTGCGGGGGAATACATAATGAGCTTTGCGTTTGAATTAATAAAACGTCGGCCACGCGGACTAATGATCTTGCGCTTTATTGTTGACCTTTATTGTTGACACAGATGTTCTTTACTCTGGGAATACTAATTTTCAGGGGAATAATACTAGGATCGAGGCAAACACGTCATGGGAAAACTACCCTGCTAGCAGAAGTTTTTTTTCTGTCAGTCTTTTATTAGCAGCATTAAAAGTTGTTCACGTACTATCTGGTATGTCGCGTGGTTGTTTTGATGTGCTAAGTATTTGACCCGCGCAATAATTATGAAAAAACGTGAACGACAATTGTGTGATAATTGATTTATGTGAAAGCGTTTTTAAGTTCCCGCTATAACATTCGACGTTTTTTGTGTTCCGTGTAAAGCGCTTGCTTACCTCCTCAACTCTGCGACTCTATCCCTGTAATTCCATTCCCATGCATTCACTTTCAAGGCTCTTATTCCTGATATAATCTCGTTCATTGCAGACAACCGTTGATCAGTAATTACGCACTGCTCCTCTCGAAGTTGCATCGCTTTTCTCGATAGTAGCATCACTAGGATCACAACCGCGCCAAAAAATAGAAACGCTATGAAGCATTGCCAGCCGACTACAACAGATATGACGATGATGACGAATGTACTGTCCCAAAATACGCGGAAAAAATCCAGTAGATGTGAGACGAGCTCTTCCATTCTTTTGGCGTCGTTCGATACGAGATTCATGAGGTAGCCTCCTGTCACTTGGGTCAAGTCACTTCGCGTGCAGTAAAGAATCTGTCGAGAAAATCGGGATGAAAGTACGTTGTTTCGGACTATAGTGGCACGCAATGGATTGTGAGGCAAGTAGCGAGACGCGCAAAGGTTTGTGGATCACATAATCAAAAGAAAAAGAAACACAATAAGTGACAACCGTGAAGGAATGTAGGGTTCTTCCAGGAAAGAGTACATCTTTTGAGGGTATGGCCGGGAACACCATTCTTTGGACAGCTGTATATTTTTTGCATTCAAAGACTGTACCCTAGCTACGCTGAATGATATCTGGAGATGATCACCTGTTCTTTACCTTCTAGACTGCTTGCAGTCCCTTCTTTGGCGAACGTCCGTGAAAACGAGCGCGCGAAAAGCGATAGGAGCGTCGGCGTTCTCGCGTCTTCGGATCTCGCACCTGCCTTCGGTACTTGAAGCCACCGGCGCATGTTTTTTCACGCGCTCGTTTTCACGGAAGTTCGCCAAAGAAGGGACTGCCAGCAGGCTATTTACCTTTTTGTAAATTATCCCCGTCAATCCAATTTTGATACGCATTCCATGGTATAGAGTTTGCAGGTCACAATGGTGGTATCCAAACAGTTTCACCAAGCTTCCACTCGTAATACCAAATATAAACAGCGCCGCATATTTAGCACCTCTGGGGTCGTCTTGTAAAACCGGCTTTTGTAGAAATTCCAGATATAAACAAAGCACCAACACTTGTATTGCTTTGCCAAAAGAATCAAGAAATCGTAAAGCTATCAACTGGAGAATGCTTAACGCAGTAAACGATTTCAAGACTGCTTTCCATAAACGAGGCTTTTGCTTGTTTCTCTTGGCATTCTCGAGTTCTTTCTTCCAGATGATTTCCATTTCACTGATGACTTTTTCTGCTTCGTCTTCGTGGATGATAGGGTACAAGTCATCTTCATTCAAATCGTGCTGACTACCAAGTTTGAGGATACGATTCACCCAGCACATAAACAACAGAGAAAAGAAATTCGGGCTTTCTTCTCCTACTTTTTCCTTCATTTTATTTTGGGCAAATGAATATAGTGTTGCCTTCTTTTTGCGAATCCGCGCTGTAGCCGTTTCTTTAACTGCCCATCAGGCCCTATCGCCGAAAACAAGAAAATGGCGACCAAGAGAACGACGTTTCACGAACATCTGCAAGGTCAGTTCATTCCTGTTATTTTTTCGTAAAAGTTTTTCCAAAATAAGTATACAGAATAAGTATAGGGAATTTCCTAATTGGGAAGTCTTGCAACGTCGGTAAGGCGACAATTTTCGTTGATAATTTCTTGATGAATTAGACGGTTTAAGTCAATGTGGAGGATACTAGCGCGCTTTCTTTCAGTGTATATCCAGCACTTCGTTACCAGCACCTGTAATTGAAAACAACACATTAGACAGTGAATACAGGAGCTTCGGGAGCAACGATCACCATTAGTTTAATTGAACGACTCGGCCCGATTTCTAATGGACTTTTTTTGGACACATACACGACTTTGATATTGGCTGCCGCTCATTTTCATTTCTGAAGAAAGTCCATACGATAGATCATGCAATTCTCATTGGGAAGCTTGCAAAATATCTCGGCCGCAACGAGCTTTGGAGTGCGCGATCCTTTCACAAAGTCTTCGATTCAGCAAAAGCAGTTGCTCCGATATAAGGCCTAAAAAGTATTTAACTCAACTGACGATGTCATTTATTTGCCTAAGGCTATAAAGAGCCGTAGAGCGGATTCATATGACCGTAGTGAAACCAATCGCAATAAAGTAATTACACCAATTCTGAATGTATAGGAGTGATTGCAATCAAAAAAGAAAGAAAATCCGGTTACGCCACTGAGATACCATGACGACCGCGCGCCCATAGATAAAGTTCCTCAGGCACTAAATAGAGAACTCGGTAAAAAAGCAAACGTTCGAAGGACTTTGAGAAAGTCTATTTTACCCTTAGGGATGGAAGAAAAATTATGAGCATCAACCACGAAAATGTAACTCTTCCAAACTTGGTGACCTTTCAGGACACGTATCGAGATACGGTTATAATTGCCAGCAGCAATATTAGCCTCATTTTCAGCCGTCTATTGTCCCAGCATCATATGAATACCATACAATGAGCTGTTGTCATGGTAAAGTCATTATCGAAATGTAGATAACTTCTTCTCTTACCATTTCATAACCTTGACAATGCAGATGTTGATTAAAAACAGCTTACCATGGATGACCAATGAGTGATTCTTAATGAGAAATACGTGGACGTTTAGGCAGAAACAATAAACTGGTTAAGTTTTGTTAGAACAACTGCTCTGATCTAAATTGACGAATTTTACCGCGGAGACTCTGTTTACGCTACAATTCCATACGATTCCTGCAAATCGTTGATTTTTGAGTTCCCGACACTTATATTATATCATTGATGTCTATACGTTTCCCTGGAAACACCAAATTGCTTTTTCCCCAGCGTAAAAAGGGATATCACATATATTGGACGATGTCTACAGTTACCATTAGGAATCACGTACATTAGGCACCGCGGTGCCTGCAGTGACTTTATTTGCTTAAAAAGCACTGGGGAAGGAGCAATTCAAATTAAAATCCTTCAATTAAAATCCTTTCTGAATGCTCGAGACAAAGACACCGACTATAAGCGAATATCTCGGGTGGAGTGACGAAGTGAAACGAGAAACAGGGATCACTTACCATACTTCTGTGTGAATCGTTAGCAGTCCTAAACCTAAGGTATCTAAGGTATTCCTTAAAGCATTGCTGTTACTTAATTTCGGACTTCTGCATTTTGTTTCTACAAAAAAATCGGCAGCCTGGAGTAAACAAAAAGCACGGCAACATGCTACTAAGTATCGGTTGTTGGGAAGCACCAACGGCGCTAGGGAATATTGGTTAGAGCTAATTTAAAAGAAGTTGGTCAAAGTAGCTACAGAGAATGGAAAGTCATGTAGAGTCAAAGTTTGAATGACGCATTTTGGGGGTTCCCAAACGTCAGTTGTGCATATCCTTGTTTTGAAATTTACAAACACACAGAAACACAATTAACGATGCCGCCGATTCGCGCGTTTTTTTTTATACACGACTTTAAGCCCAAACATGACGCTTAAATGTAAAGTTGATGGCATTGCATCACGTTAGCAAAGCATTTGAATAGTAAAATGTGTCAATGGCAAGGTGCTTTGGTCAGTGCTCGATTCTTTCACGAAGTCTTCAATTCAGTTATCACTATAGGCTTAGGGACCTTCGCGGCTCGTCCTCGGACTTTCCTTAGATTACCTTCCTTATTATAAACCTAAACGTGTCAACCTAGGGCTATGGGAGAAAGAAGAGCGAGCAGTCTCCACTTCCTAAATCAAACAGCTAAGGAATCAGGCAAGGGGAACGTACGGGTTTAAAACAGCAAGAACGCCGCCACAGATCCCCGAGCTGAGCGAATTTGAGGATAAAATGACAGCCCTAATCCAGAACATTAATTCCGGAAAGCATTCCGCCCTTCTGAGTTCCAAAAGAAGCTTCCACAACACGCTGAAACCTTAAAAAAATGACGATCACGTCTACTTTACGTTGCGGGCGATAAAAGAAACTTTTACAGAACGACGCCTGATAGCTACAACAAAAAGACTGAGGTTATCGCTATTTTCGTTCATTGATACCACATTAACGTTGACTAAGATGTGTTCTAAAAAATGGTGTCGGGGATTTTGGAAATTCGATCTCCTTTTCAAGTTATTAGTTTTTAAATAATGATATTTACACTTTTTATATAAATGAAACCTAGCGGACACACAACATTGGCCCTAAAATCGGTTCATTTTAAAAATTTCAAACATCCCCAACACATCTAAGTCCATGGTACTAAAATGCCGTTAAAGAACGAAACCATCGTAAATCCTCGAAACTTGACCTAATGCGTCGGAAAGGGAAAAAAACATATTTATTTAAATTAAAGAAATGAAGTTTCCATAATTGAGGAGAAGAAATAAGCTTTAAAATGAGGTATCCCTTGTTAAGATGGGACTTTTTTTCGAGACGTTTTGTCATTTTCACACAAAAGTAGTTGGTAACCTTAAGATCAGCTATTCATGTATGCCTAACTTAGCATGTAAAATAAGCGCGCACAACAAAGCCACCATAAGTGGAGCGACCCCTAGCCCAGAAAAATATTGTAACTACAGGAAAGAATACCAGTGCCCACTAAATTGCAATTCCTACCCAAAGCGTGATATACCAAGCCATAGTAGAAAGCCAGGGTCGTGAACGTATATAGTTCTAGCCGCTGACAGCTTTAAAGAGCCCTAGTCAGCCACTCCTTTGTTATTGTTTTCAGTCGATATCAGACAACGAATTACGTGTAGAAATCTTGAAATAATCTTCTAAAAACAAAGTTTTATTATTCATTTATCGAATTCAACCGAAAATATTGCACTACATCCCCTAAATCAGCCGATGGAAATGGATGCTTTCTCTGTCACGGTATGTTGCTAGGCTGGCAAAATGGAGGCCGACAGAGGCTCTTTAAGACCAAGTACAATAACCACACTGCGTCCTTTTTCCAGCAAGAGACATGCGACTGAGCTCAGCAAGCACATCTGGACATTAAAGGACAGCAATGAGCAGTACAAAATTAGCTGAAAGGTAGTCCGGAAATTTGATAGCGAAAACTATAAAATCTTATTTATGTAAGAATGCCTATATATTGCAAGTTTCAGTTCCTTTGTCTTTAACACTAAATAATAGTATAATGTAGGATTCTGAAATGTTTATGTAGATCACTGGTCTTGTTTTATAAAATTTTGTTTAAACAACCGTGACACAGCCCCTTAATTGCTCCTACATTTACTTTATAATGTAGCTTCCCGAAAGAGTCCTAAAGCACTCTTTAGACTACGGACATTTCCCACTTAGAATTGTATTAACGATTGATTAATTTTGGTGCCGCCATTTAAACGAGCTTAGCGCTGTCGAACTGCTGGACCTTGACTCCCAAGTAACACATTTTCACGCTCTAAAAATTTAAAAGATTCATAACTTTTGAACTAAAACAAAATTTAAAAAAAACGCCAGCAGCCGACAGCGTTAGCTCGTTAAAATGGCACGGCAAAATATATATAATCAATCCTTAATAAGCACTCTTAAGTTAAGAGTATAAAGTATGGTTGGTCAACGGTAGACTCGACTTCAGGCTGAATTTAAATTTGAATCACAATAATAACTGTGAAAAGGTCTATTGAAAAAAGCCGGAGGAATCCGAAAGTTGATCCACTTTTCATGTAAAACGCACCCTAAGAATTAACAGGGATAATAACACCTACCATACTTCTGTGTGGCTTTAAAAGGTCCTAAAGATATTCCTTAAATCTTTGCTGTTAATATATGATTGCGATTTTCGTCAGCGAACTCCTACTTTCCATTTTCATTTTGCATTACCTTCACCAAAGATTATATACCGGTTGATGACGGGCCTTTAAAACTCGAAATCATGAGTGCGTAGCGCGAGGCTCAATTTATAGAAAAATATTTTCGTTTTGCGCCAATGATTATCACGATATTAAAAAAACTGCTTTTAGCTTTGAAAAATGTAATGAAAAGCTATAGAAGTTCATTTGCTATTCTAGCGAAGTGTTGACCTGTTTTCGTATCATTTTAAGACTTGCTATACCTATTTAAATTTTCGTGAAATCATCGGGGCAAAACGCTCATTAGCTTACCAGTTTTCTCTAAATTGAACGTTGCACCATGCACGCACTTAGAATTCGAGATATGCTCCATTCACAGTCCCTCTCTTGATGTATTTTAAAGGTTCCTCGAACAGTTCCTTATGAAAACAAGCTCATACTGTAAACGAAAAGGATCCTCTATTAGACCTATTTCAAGATGTCATTATTTATTGCATATAGGGAAGAATGTATCACGAAAGTGGTAGGGCTAAATACAAGAAATCAATGACAATTTCCCCCCCCCCCCCCCCCCCCCCCCCATCTCCCTCTGCGGCCCCTGCAAGCTTAACTCGAAATACTGTTAGCCTGCGAACCCGCTCTCAAGCACCCTCCTCCATATCAAATGTCCCAAATCACTGGAGGGCCCGCTGACGCAGGCTATGAAAAACTGATCTTTATAAAAAAATGTTTTCCTGACAAAGTCGTATCTAGTCCACAAATGGGCACTGTTTTTGCTAACAGCAATCGATTAACTAAAATGTAAATAGTGTTGATAATTAGATATGCTTGCCGATTCCAGTCGAATGATCACAATTTATTACAGCTCACTTTATTTTCATGACAGTGCCTATGATTCCTTGCAGTTAAGATGACCTCTGGAAACAACCAAAAGAGATACCCAACAATCGGAAGTCTGTTTACTCAAGACTTGGAGGGACAGGACAGATCTAATCAGTTGTATTTCTTGCTCTGTCGCCCTTCATCGTACGGGAACCCCAGCTATCGCTTTCACAACAAGCGCAAGTACCATTTGTTTGTAGACACCACTGGAACACCTTCACTAGACTACCTCTATTTTATGTTTCCTATGCGATTCATCGCCGCCGTCGGAGACGAGATACCTGTGTTATTAGACAGGCAGCCCGGGGAAGAAATAAAGAAACACTGGCGGCGTTGGCTTCCTGTGTTTTCACCTGCAATGTTCAAGACCATCGACGAAGGCTTAGAAGATGGGGTCCCTGTCACTGGAATGGGTCCATGGGAGTCTATTCCTGATGATAAGCACTACCTCGAGCCAAAGACGCATTGGTGGCTGCAGTGCAAGAGTGTGATATCCAAAATGGGTGTGCTAACTCCGAGAGAAATGACAAGAGATGATGCAACATTCCCTTGCTTGCTAAAGGTGGACAGTGCAGCGGGAGGGTTCGGACATCACCTGGCAAAATGCCAATCTGAACTCGATAAAGCCATCAGAGAGATCGCAGTAGATCTCAACTGGGATGGGAAATATATCATACAGGAATTTCTGAAAGGTCCCACTTTTAGCTACCACATGTATCTATCCAAAGAGGGTAGCATCACGTGGCTAGGAGCTCACAGAGGAGGGTACGAAGGTTTTGGCGCGAGCAAAAACAGTTACAGGAGGAAGTATATGAGGAATTGGCGATTCCTATTGGTCAGTTCCTATCAGGGAATAGCTACTCTGGTTTGATTAATTTCGAGGTGATTTCGACGGATCATGGCCGATATGTTGTAGACATAAACTTACGAGTGTGCGGTAGCACTACGTTTTTGCTGATAGCGCCTTACATGGCTGATCTGGGGCTAAGCATGTCTACCAATTGGGCGACCAAGAGGTTCAGCATCTCGGAGCAGGAGCTGTTGCATCGAGCGGAAGGTATCAACGAGCAAGGTAAAGGGAGAGTCATTATTATGGCGGCGCTGGATTTGCATGATGGATGCGATGCGGACGTTGCAGTCTACGGCAAGACAATGGATGATGTTCACAAAATGTGCAGCGAGCTGGAGCGGGTTTCAGACGAGCGACGCAAGTGACACAACGTCATGCTTGCTTTATTTAGGCGAGCAAATAAAGTGTTCTTTTGGCATTTTTTGTTTAATCGCTAATCAACATTTTTTATAAGCATTGCACCGAGTGAAAATAAAAGTGTCCACGCCAGTTTAAAAAAATGAATAAAATATGTTGTTGTTGTTGTTGGTGTGAATACTGAGTAAATAAATTATTTTCCTAAGTATTTAAATTAATTTTTTTCCAGTTCTTATGCACAGGATGGAATTAATTCACCTTGGGGACGCACGTTCCCTGAAGTGAATATTTTTTTATCCAGCTCAAGGACTGAAAAAAATTATTTTCAGTCGCAGCTCTTCCTTGCTAATCTCAACACCGGATTGGGGTTAAATCGCCGGAGACGCGTCTACGGTTTTGAAGACTAAGACTTAGTTTACACTAGAGCAAATATCTCCGGAGACGAAATTTCTACGGAGACGCGTTTTCGAGTATACAGATAGGCGAACCGTTTACACTACGAAATACCACGGATACAAATGTACCCGAATATATGATCCCACATTCAAAACCGTAGACGCGTCTCCGGAGATTTGACCCCAATCCGTGATAGTTTGATCCCGGATTGACAAATTTGTGTGTAAACGGCAAAAACGTCTCCGTTGAAAAATTATATCGGATTCATCGTGTACATTTGTATCCGTGGTATTTCATAGTCCAAACGGTTCGGCTATCCGTATACTCGAAAATGCGTGTCTCCGTAGAAAAAGTCGTCTCCGGAGACTTTTGCTCTAGTGTAAACTAAGTCTAAGATTGACTTGACAAGTACCATCATATGACCCTATCCCAGCATTTTGGTTGGCTCGTTACCTCATGAATAATAAATGAATATATGAGATTCGACATCATCGTTTAGAGCTAAAATGGCACCTCCTTGTTTAGTGCCAGGGGTTACAACACAAAATGTCCTGCCTTCCTCGTATTCTTTGTTAAGGGACCGGTCATTATTTATCGCCTTGGAGGGAGGGGGGGGGGGGGGGGGGGGGGGGTGGGGGGGCAGAGGATTTTGGGTAATACAAGGTCAAAATGCAGTGATCCTCCCTCTATAAGTACAATGATTAACGTGATCCCCTTCAGAGCAGTTAAACGTTTTCGTGACCTACCCCGCCCCCTATTTGACCTAGTAGAAGACAATTTACAGATAGAGGGGATCGCACTTTTTTTTCTTTCGTTGCACGCGAAGCGCGCTTGAATTTTGATAAACGCATTTTATCAAGCCTCAGAACAAGTGTAGATGAACATTCCGTTTTTTTATAGTAAAAAAATCCTGTAGGTTTTATTATTCATGCGCGCAATTGCGCGCCGAAATAACAAAATTATTATTATTCGTTTGCGTGAAGCGCGGCCCAAATGTCGAATTTCTATGCCTGTAACGTCGAACGCGCGCTTACTCTTCTTTCGAACATAGTGACTGCCCGCCAGGCCTATCACTGCAGGGCATTTTTGGTAGCGTTTGTTTTCCCTTGCCAAGATACACTTGTTCTTGTGAACGGTGTGAATGTATTGTCTTCGTTGCGCGAGTTGCCAAAGAATATATTAGATGATATTCTTTATTCGCGCTAAGCGCGCCGAAATTTTTATGTGTATTGAGTGAGTGAAGTAGAATAATGCAAATGATAGAGAAGTTGCTGGAATAACTACTTAGAAAATTTATTGTGATCCCCCCTTCCAGGGCTTCAGGTTTTGAGAGATCCCCCCTTTCGCTCGCCCCGAAATGAAGTGATCCCCCCAAATTTTCTTGATATGACCCAATATATTTTCAAATACCTCTGCTATAAAACTCTTCATGGGTTGCCTGTGTGAAGCCGGACGAACGAACACACAAACCAGGTGGAAGTCCATAGGGAGAACAGGTCGATGCATATACACTTTTGCTTTGTTTGCTTCTTCTTCTGCATATAGCTATGGGGCTCCGCTACACGGCCGCCTTCGGCCTGCGGGAGTTCCGCTATAATAGTCACTACAGTATATTTAACAATTAGACTTCGAGTCCGAAAAGGCTACGGGTTGACCCGGTGGCCCTTAAGGGCGAGAGGTCTTATTGTTTTAGTATCATCCAACTAGTTGGACAAAAAAAAAGTGAAAACTTGTGTTAAAAAATCACCCAGAAACCTCGAATTAAGTTTAAATGAGTTTGGTAGCTATACGGATGAATTAGGGAATCATAAAGGATTTACACAAAACCACCAGGACTATGGATAAATGGGTTTCTCATTTGATTCACGGATAAATCACATGAAGTTCGCTTCAAACAATCCGAGCAGGTAGGCCAAAATGAAAGTTTGTCAAACATTTAAGTTACAAGGAGTCCGAAAACCCAGCAAAACGTCCGGGATTTACTCCGGGATTTACCTATTTATTCTAGGTTGACATGGACTTTCGATTCTTTTTCCCAGTCGTGTGTATACAATTTGTTTTTCATTGGCTAACATTTGGTCAAGTTTTTGTTTCAGCGCGCCCGAATTTTGATAAACGCATTTCATCAAGCCACAGAGAAAGGGTAGATGCGCGCCGCAAATGACGAAGTTATTATTATTCATGCGTGAAGCGCTGTCGAAGTGAGTTTTGTCGCTGCGTTGAGCTGGCTGAAACACAACTTTGAAAGAGTCAAAATTTAGGCGTTTTGTAAAAACATACTTTAGAAACTACAGAAATTTGACACCTACATGTAATAGCTTAGTGAGAAGTGAATCTTGTTTATGTGGAAAGTTGTTTTGCAGTATGGGGAAAACTGTATGCAAAAGAGCCGGGTCGATTTTCTGAGTTCATTTCAATTTGACAAAAAAACAGCAATCAAGTAATTAGCTTACCGTCTTCAAAAACTTCTGTTTCTCAGGTCTTTCGTCCAGAAACAAAGAACAGAAGGAGCATATAAATGTTTCTCAACCCTATTACATATCTATTTTTCATTACAATTATTATTTTTCGAGCCAAATGAGTGAAAACATCAAGCATTTGAAAAAACGCTGCCTAAAATATCAGCCAGTTTGTTAAGTTTTACTCATTTACCACAGTTAAAACTGGCTAAAAAAGCAAAACCGACCATCCAATCGCTACAAATTTGTATTTTAGGATTTAGTTTAAATACGAATCAGGTTTATTTATAGTTGTGATTTTCTAGAAAATGTAGCTAGTAAATTTGAAGTTTTGCTCGTGAAACTTCTTCATCTTGACCTCCAGTTGATTCAGACCGGAAGCAAAATTACGCGCAAAGTCACGGCAGCTGACGTGATTGAAACCCAAGAATTAGACGCCTATTGTAATGTACACTAAATAGTGCAAATAAACTGATTCTGATTGTGATTCGTTTCCTAGCCTGCTAGCTAGCTCTCCAGTGAGGAATCCCCCCCCCCCTCGCCAAAAAAAAAAAAAAGTATCCGAAAAAACCACTGGAGAGAGAGCCGGCAGCTCAAGCCGGCAGCAGGCTATTCGTTTCCACGCCAACACATTTTCGCGGAAAAACATCACCACCCACAGTTCCCTGCGAGTAATGACGTGACGTCATCCAGCAAGTGAAACAAAATGGCGGTCGCGGTGTCGATGTTTCGCTGGCTTGATTTGCTAGAAAAAGAATTTGATAAAGCCTTCGTGGACTTGGATTTATTACTTGGCGAAATAGATCCTGATCAGAGTGAGGTCACCTATGATGGACGACAAAAAATGACGCAGCTTTCTTCCGCGTTTGCTCAACTTGTCCACAAATCCCAGACGATATTTCAATCAAATGCCAAACTCGAGGTAAAACAAACGTAACTAAACTACATTGAATGAAACTTTGACAAGATTTTAATGATAGAAATATAAATTATATTTGCAACGTTAAAAGATAGACCACGTCACCCATTCAACCGTATTATCGATTCCTTATTATACTGTATGATGATGATTATGAAATCCGGTCCCACATTAGGAGGGTTGCGGATTACTTTCAGAAGTTTATGCGCGGCTCTTGTCGATTTCTGCCTCTACTTGTATACTTGATTATTAATCAAACTCGAATGACTATATGTTCTGATAGTCTATTTGATAAAATAGCAATAACTTAAGGCCAGTTATTCATTATAAAGGAAGTGATCATAAGCAATTATTGGATGAGGTTTTGTGATTTCCAGAATAAACAATGTCGAGACAAGTGGAATCAGGCGAGGCCGTAAGGCCGAGCCTGATTCCACTTGGCGAGATATTGTTTATTCTGGTAATCACAAAAACCGAATTCAATAATTGATTTATTATACATTGATTCAGTGAAAATACTTTTTTTCTGTCAAGCATTTCTTTTACACAAGCACCTTGTTAAATAGGGGAAACATTCAAGGGCTGTAGTCCCATGAAACATTGCGTGCGTAGGATCAAGAATCAGCTAGCTGATTCTTCAAGAATCAGCATGCTGATTCTTGGAGACCCTTAAAGTGCGTGATTCCCAAAGTAAAGCGCGCACTTTTAGCCAATCAGAATCGAGATAGTGAGTTCAATGTATAATAATGTTGTTTATCTGATCAAACCTTGTGTCTTGTACTATACAAGTTGTTGTCGTTCACTAAAGATGTTTTTGAGACTGGCATTGAGATTTTTGTAATTCAACTTCTTGATAGTCACAATACACTATTATTGTTTAAAAATAAATCTGGTATCATTAGAAAAGTACACTTTAAGGTATTTTCCTAAACGGAAGCTTAGTTTTGGAGTGCAGACATGAATATGATGTTTACAAAACATATATCAATCATTTTAGTTGTGCAAGCACCTTATTCTCCCTTATTTTTGTTGACCTTTATTAAAAGCCTTTGTGGGTCTATTAGCCAATCAGAGCACACACAAAACAATGGACCAATTTGAAAACAAAAGAAAACATGGTGCAAAGGCTCCGGTTGATGATTGTGTGATCTTGACCATTTTAAACAATCACTCCTGGCGAAAAGTCCTGGCAAAAAGTCATAGACCTGTGAAAAATTAGACAGCAAACATTTGTGTAAACTGCATTATGAATTAAAAAATATTTCAATTATTATTAATTATTATAATTTATAGGCAGAACTGGTGGCTTTAAGACATGACTTGGTGGAAGAGCAAGCGACACGCCGAGTGCTAGAAAAAGAGGTTAACAATTTATTATTACAGCTTCATGCTGTGCAACTGCAGCTTCACACAGCTTCAGGAACTCACACAGATTCTGAGAACATTAGGACAAAACTGGTAGGTCAATAGAGGGCTACAGTTTATGTGCAAAATTATCATATTGAATAATAGAATTGTATTCAAATGCAGTGTGAGATGTCTGATGTCTATAAGATGCAGACTGCAGTTTTTACTGTTTTTATGAAAGCAGTGTTATAATGTGTGCAGGGACTGGTTAAATGAGCATAAGAATTCACATTGTGATGACTTTTGGCAAAATAGAGCACACGTTGTGATGTTGGGAGATACACAAGAACAGGTAAAATCAGTGTCTCTCCATCATTACAAGTGCTCTATTTCACTGATCTAAAGTCATAGAAAGTTGTGAAAGCTAGAAAGAATTTGTCTGGACCATGTTGTTTCCCTGGGTCTTTCCCAGTCTGGTGCAGACTTGGGTTGACTTTTTAGTGCCTCACTACTTCCCTGCTCACTATGAATCATAGACTTATGTTGATGCTTTACCACTGTATGCATTGCTACGCGACCTTCAAAAATCACTGTTGCGATTGGCGATTTTACGCAAGAAAAGTTTAATATCAATTTTCTTGAACAGAGAGTTAAACATTCTAAGCAAGGAAGCCAAAGGATAGCTTAAAACCATTTTGGTTGATTTTGCAATCAATATCGATCCAGTAAAGCAGCCGAATCCAGCGTTTTGGTTGATTGACGGCTAAAAATCGCCAATCGCCCATCGCAACATTGAATTTTGAGGTCGCGTAGCAATGCATACAGTGGTAACCTTGAGATTTGATGCTTTAACCTTGAGACTGGGAGATTTGATAAAAAAAACCTGGAGACTCTCCAGGAAAACCTGGAGAGTTGGCAGGTATGTCATGGAAATAGAGCATAGATTTTGACCAATCTGAGTGCTATAATGTTTTATGCTGTGTAAGCATTTTGATTTTGATTATCTTCAAACTGTGTCCATCACATTTAACTACAGTAGCATTGTCACTTACCTGAAATTCCACCAAATTTGGCACACAATCCAACAGAAATTGAGCAAAATGGATCGATTTTTAATTACTGCATATACAAAGTCTATTAAAATATTGCAAAAGCTGGTACAAAATGCGACGACTAGAAATACATATTACAGTACGATTTATTTTCTGGAAGCTTCACTAAAAAGAGGGGAAAAGATGAATTTAATATCTGAAGTTCGGGCTCCCTGTGCTGGGCAGAGATCACGGTTGTGTTACACGCGTGGTGTATCAAGAAGTTTGGGGTGAAAATGCCCTATTTTCCTTTCAACCTCTGGCAAAATAAATGGATTTTTAGTAAAGATCATGATGTCTAGTACTTGGTGTGGCTAATTTGATGGAATTTCAGTTAAGTGCCAAATTAGGTGCTAGTGGCACTTGAAATGTATCTGATGCAAACATTTTTCAATCTACAGGAAAGTGAAATTGCTAAGTATAAAGCAGATGCTACAAAGGAGGCAAAGCTTGAATGTCAAGTTCAGCAGATAGAGAAAGAAAACACAGCATTAAGGAAGCATATATTCTCATTGCAAGGAGAAGTTTATGGTGCTCGACTTGCTGCTAAATACTTAGATAAGGAACTAGCAGGAAGGTAAGTGCTATCTCTTGTGCCTTGTTGTCACAGCTTTTGATCATGATCATCTTTCGGCCCGCGGCAGAGATGCCGCCCACAACTCCTCTCCACGCTTCCCGGTTGGCCATCGCCGATGGCAAGTCCTGCGGGGGGATTCCTGAATCCCTTGAATTGCTGCAGGGAAGGTAGTTTCCTGGACCTCACAGGAAATGGGCCAGGACTCCACAGCATAAGACGCAAAAGCCAATTCACTCTTTGAGCAGAAGCAGTGTCCTGCGAAGAGGAGGTGTCTTTGTTTTGTCTGGGCTGATACTGGTGGTAGGCCCTTGTAGATTTCCTGAAGGCATGTTCAGACCAGTGGATGCCCTGCTCACAGAGAAGTAGGTTTTGATATTGGTGTGGACATCTGGTAAAGTGTGGCAGTGCGATTCTGCACTGTCGACAAAAACAGCAAGATTTTGTTTTCCAGCATCCTTCCCTTGCACCAGAAGTTGATGTGATGTATTTCATTTCCAGAAATGTTCAAATGTCCCACACAGTCATTTCTTCGTAGTCCATCATATGATGAAATTATTGTCCAGATAATTTATGTCCAATGTTAGAGTGGGTTTTGTCATAAAAAGAGCTTCTCTGGCTCGCATAAGTTGTAGGGAGCTTTTCATGGTTCAACTTTCCATGCAAATGACCTTCAATGAAAGGGGTTGTTTGCATGTCAAAGTGGCATGAAACCATTGGCACGAAATTTTTGGAAATGCCATAAAGAACCTCTTCCGTAAGCCATGTTAATGAAACTCTATTAACCTTGTTTGCTTGGTCCATGAAATGTCAGCCCTTAGTCTTTTTGCGCATACCTTGCCTGCAGCTTGGTCTGTATACTTAAGACATTTGGCTGATATTTTTCAGGATGGACCTTGCAATGGTTCAAGTTTATTACAAAATGTTAAAGAAAAAGAAAATAAACTAAGTAAAATCATATTCAAGGTGGCCGGTAAAAATTGACTTTAATTAAGAAATGGGTGTGGGGCAGGTTTCTAAACTTTTGAAGGAATGAGCTGTGTTTTAGAATGGAAGACAAATACTCATTCTTGTCTTCTTACTATGGGCCTAAAAAGATAACACCCTTTAAAAAATTGTGGATCTGCCACTGTTGGGCAACTTTGAATTTGCTGGAGCATTGTTCTGTATTTCTCTTAGGATACAGCAGATACAACTGCTTGGTCGTGACATGAGAGGGAGTGAACACGATAAGTTGTGGAATCAAATAGAAGCTGAAATACATTTACACAGGCATAAAACAGTAATACGAGCCTGCAGAGGTAGAAAGGATCCTCACAACAAACCACCACAGCCTCCGCCACCTAAAAATATTGTCGACGATGATGATGATGATACTGAATCAATCTCTCGGAAAAGGCGTGGCATTGGAGAGCCTCGAACAGTCATGGTAAACAAAGATAAGACAGAAGGACTAGGCATATCCATTACGGTGAGTTCATGACTGGTGTAGAAGCAGCCTAGCCCCTAGCGTTCTGGGTGGGCTTCCTCTGGTTGGTAAGATGTGTGTGACGTGACGTCAAAGGAGACCAGCTCGGCCCTGTGCTCGCGCATCATCACGGTTCATCTCCGAGCACAGGACGTCCACTCAGAATGCCAGGGACAAGGCTGTGGTAGAAGAGGAAGTGTTCCAATGGCAAGGGAAAACGTTTTTTACCTCATCTGCTAAAGTTTCCGTTTTTTCCCCTTACATTTACTGTATTTCTCCTGATCAATTTTCATTGGATTTGCAGTTTAACAAAATATCCCGTTTTCTTCGGTAGAAAAAAATTCAAAGAAAGAAAACCGGTGGAAATACAGTAAATATATAGCAATGCAGGAAAACTTTGACGGGTGACAGGAGTGAACAGCCTGCGACTCCCAACAAAACCGGGAGCGTTGGCGTCGCTGCTGTAAAGTCATGACCTTTGTATTGCATGCACAGGGCGGTAAAGAACATGGTGTCCCAATACTGATATCTGAGATCCACAACGGTATGCCAGCAGCACGGTGTGAGGGACTTTATGTTGGGGATGCTATTCTGGCTGTTAATGGCATTGATCTTCAGGATGCAAAACACAATGAGGCTGTCAAGATTCTTTCCTCTGTACATGGTGAGATTACCATGGAAGTTCTGTATGTTGCACCTGATGATTCAAGTGACGAAGAAGAAGATGCCTGGGAAGATGACGAAACTCGCAGGTTAGGAACGCAAGCCATAAAAAAGGGGCTCATCTCCAGTGTAAGAACTCACCAGCTGCGTCACAAAGCTTTCTTTGTTTGGTAGAACGAAGGTTGAACCAATCATGATTAAATAGTAACTAAACACAAAGGTGTCCTCAGGGAATTGTTCTTACACTGGAGATGACCCTAAAAAGGGATAGTATGGGAAGGGAGAGAGAAAGGGTAGAAACGAAACGCCAGGAGAGAGGAAAAGAAGTTGAATGGTGATGGAAAGGAGAGGGAAGGGGGACAGTAGATAGGAAGGAGCAGGAAAGAGGAAGAGAAGAGGAATGGGGATGGAAGGGAGTGAGAAAGGGAGGGAAATGAAAAGGGATGGGAGAGAGGAGGTAAATGAATAGAGGAAATAGAAGGGGGAAAGGAAGACAAAGGAGAGAGGTATGGTATGAATGGAGAGCGGGAATGATTTTTAATCAACCAAGATAATTGTGATAAATTATGCAAAGCACGCTATGATTTCGAGATGGCAAAACCACCAAATATTTTGCCGTTGGGCTAGAAATTGTGCCAGATACAGGTGTAAATACGCCTAAAAAATCTTATTTTATGCCTAGCTTTTTACTGGTGTAAAAAAACATCTGTATTAATTTAGTTTTTCATTGTTCTCCTAATGGATGTTTGCCTAGATTTTTGATGTATCAGGCCTATAATGCTGGCACTAGGTGTAAAATTAAAATTACAAATTAAATTAAGACCATGTCGTAGAAGATATTATTTTTCTCCCAATGATATGTAGCTTCTCAATATTTTGTGGTTCTTGAAAGCCCTTCAAACAAATCATGATGCCACAAGATTGCTTTTTCCCCTGTAGATACAGCATGCTTGGGAAGACTGATGACCCTGCCAGAGAGTTGGCAAATGGAGATGTATACATGACAAACTCTCCAGGGGATTCTTTAAGGTACCGTATATACCGGTTTCTGCCAGCTTCACCATCGAAGGCTTTTAAAGGGCCATAGTCAACCGGGAACTTTGTTTTCATTTGGATCTATTGTCATTCAACAGCTGTGATTGGCTGATACTTTAGGTCCCAAATGGGTTCCTATTGTTCTTCGCATTTCACAAGTTCAAACTGAAAATTTTCAGCGAAATTGCAACTGCGTTTTATTTTTGTGTACCTGCAATGCCTCTTGGGCGCTTTTGCGCCTTTTAATAAACAAAGCTGAAAATTTGGCAAAACATTTGTTGTATACCACCGGTATAGGTGAGTTTATTTCAATGAAAAATGTTTCCCAATATCAGCAAATGGTCCATTTTCAGAAATGGAATAAACAGTTCATCACACCACCTTGCTTCTACATTACCATATCTACCCGTCCATCCCGGAGCAGCACAGCAAGTGCTCATGCACCCATGGCAACCTCAGTGTCCTCCCCAACCAGGACCACGCCTACCTCACCTAAAGATTTATACCTACCGAGATCTGACAGACAGCAATCTCCATCACAAATCACACCTGCAAGCTCGCAATCATCGCTATCACCTTCCGGATCATCATCACAGCACAGCGCTGGAATGAACGTTGGCAACATATTGCCCTCATATTATGTCCCACCTGAACATGATGGCTCGGCACTGTTTTCGCCCACATAGACAACTGCTGGATCCTGTAATATGTATTAATACAAGGAAATGAGGCCTACTTAAGGGAAGTGAACAAAACAGCGGTACTCGATAGGTATCCAGGGTTGGGGCATCAGGTGGTGGGTACTGGATACTTACGAGAGAGAAAAATAGGATCGCCTGATCCACCATTCCCCTAAGTACCCAGTGGTTATTTTCTCGAAGCACAAATAAGGGACATTGATTTTATTGCAGAAATGCGTTGTGTACTTTATGAAGAACACAACAGATCAATTTCGATATATTAATAATTATTTTCACTCGGGAATTTGCCGCGAAATTCGACCGTGCGTGAGTAAGTTATCGCCATACTCCCTCAGGGCATTCCTTTGCGTGGTACGCCGTTATTGGTTAAAGCATCGGCCTATTTAAGAATAGGGGTGGGAGATTGAGGGTATGGAGATGGAGATAATGCTGGACGTTATGAACCCCACTCTCACAACCTACATGTACGAGCGAGGGGAGTGTTTTGCATTAATCAATGCTCACTTGATTGCAGAATATTATATAATACAAAATATATACATTACCCGTGAAATAGCCATTCATCCCTGACTTTTATTATGAGGTCATAGCTTGAGGGAGCTGCCTTCTTTTGATTCTGGCGGGACATTTGTTCTAAATACGCTAGGCATCTTCATTGCATCTAATACAGTACATTACGCGGAAGTGACATCTGTTTCTTTTATACAACAACAGATTAAGTGATTTTTTAAGACGAAATAAAGCCCAAACAGCGTGTGCATTGGGCTGTTCCAAAAAATAGCCGAACACCCTATCGAATACTCAAAAATTTCGAAACATCTATCCCTGTGGAAATACTAGACTTCTGCACAACCCCTGTGTCCTGTGTTATTTTGTGTCGCTGTGGAAATTCCAACGTTGCAAATGAATACCCTGTGGAAATTCCAGGGTCGAAAACGGCGACCCCTGTGGAAATACTAGACTTCTGCACAACCCCTGTGTCCTGTGTTCTTTTGTGTCGCTGTGGAAATTCCAACGTTGCAATGAATACCCTGTGGAAATTGCAGGGTCGAAAACAGCGACCCCTGTGGAAATACTAGACTTCTGCACAACCCCTGTGTTCTTTTGTGTCGCTATGGAAATTCCAACGTTGGAAATGAATACCCTGTGGAAATCCCAGGGTCGAAAACGGCGACCCCTGTGGAAATACTAGACTTCTGCACAACCCCTGTGTCCTGTGTTCTTTTGTGTCCCTATGGAAATTCCAACGTTGCAATGAATACCCTGTGGAAATTCCAGGGTCGAAAACAGCGACCCCTGTAGAAATACTAGACTTCTGCACAACCCCTGTGTCCTGTGTTCTTTTGTGTCGCTCTGAAAATTCCAACGTTGCAATGAATACCCTGTGGAAATTCCAGGGTCGAAAACAGCGACCCCTGTGGAAATACTAGACTTCTGCACAACCCCTGTGTCCTGTGTTATTTTGTGTCGCTGTGGAAATTCCAACGTTGCAATGAATACCCTGTGGAAATCCCAGGGTCGAAAACAGCGACCCCTGTGGAAATACTAGACTTCTGCACAACCCCTGTGTCCTGTGTTATTTTGTGTCGCTGTGGAAATTCCAACGTTGCAATGAATACCCTGTGGAAATCCCAGGGTCGAAAACAGCGACCCCTGTGGAAATCCCAGGGTCGAAAACAGCGACCCCTGTGGAAATACTAGACTTCTGCACAACCCCTGTGTCCTGTGTTATTTTGTGTCGCTGTGGAAATTCCAACGTTGCAATGAATACCCTGTGGAAATCCCAGGGTCGAAAACAGCGACCCCTGTGGAAATACTAGACTTCTGCACAACCCCTGTGTCCTGTGTTATTTTGTGTCGCTGTGGAAATTCCAACGTTGCAATGAATACCCTGTGGAAATCCCAGGGTCGAAAACAGCGACCCCTGTGGAAATACTAGACTTCTGCACACCCCTTTGTCCTGTGTTATTTTGTGTCGCTGTGGAAATTCCAACGTTGCAATGAATACCCTGTGGAAATCCCAGGGTCGAAAACAGCGACCCCTGTGGAAATACTAGACTTCTGCACAACCCCTGTGTCCTGTGTTATTTTGTGTCGCTGTGGAAATTCCAACGTTGCAATGAATACCCTGTGGAAATCCCAGGGTCGAAAACAGCGACCCCTGTGGAAATACTAGACTTCTGCACAACCCCTGTGTCATTTTGTGTCGCTGTGGAAATTCCAACGTTGCAATGAATACCCTGTGGAAATCCCAGGTCGAAAACAGCGACCCCTGTGGAAATACTAGACTTCTGCACAACCCCTGTGTCCTGTGTTATTTTGTGTCGCTGTGGAAATTCCAACGTTGCAATGAATACCCTGTGGAAATCCCAGGGTCGAAAACGGCGACCCCTGTGGAAATACTAGACTTCTGCACAACCCCTGTGTCCTGTGTTATTTTGTGTCGCTGTGGAAATTCCAACGTTGCAATGAATACCCTGTGGAAATCCCAGGGTCGAAAACAGCGACCCCTGTGGAAATACTAGACTTCTGCACAACCCCTGTGTCCTGTGTTTTTTTGTGTCGCTGTGGAAATTCCAACGTTGCAATGAATACCCTGTGGAAATCCCAGGGTCGAAAACAGCGACCCCTGTGGAAATACTAGACTTCTGCACAACCCCTGTGTCCTGTGTTATTTTGTGTCGCTGTGGAAATTCCAACGTTGCAATGAATACCCTGTGGAAATTCCAGGGTCGAAAACAGCGACCCCTGTGGAAATACTAGACTTCTGCACAACCCCTGTGTCCTGTGTTATTTTGTGTCGCTGTGGAAATTCCAACGTTGCAATGAATACCCTGTGGAAATTCCAGGGTCGAAAACAGCGACCCCTGTGGAAATACTAGACTTCTGCACAACCCCTGTGTCCTGTGTTATTTTGTGTCGCTGTGGAAATTCCAACGTTGCAATGAATACCCTGTGGAAATCCCAGGGTCGAAAACAGCGACCCCTGTTCCAGGGTCACACACAACAATCCCTATAGAATTTCTTGGTTCCTCGATAGGGGTTAACGGATCTAGCAATGGAACTGCCCATTTCAAGCTCGGGTTTTATTATGGAATGCGCACGCTATGACGTCAATCGAGCGTGTGTACTGTAATAACACACGGCTTGTCGACCAATCAGAGCGCGCGTTTTACTAGTGTTCTTGTATACATAGCTGCAGTAAATGACTAAGAAGGGAATCAGCTGTTCAAAATATATCTGCACACTCAGTTGATGACCCGTGCATTCCAGTTGAGGGTGGCTAACCTCGACTAGCGACGAATTATAGGGTGGGAACCCTAAAGCAGGAATAAAATTCCAGTAATTATTTGCAGGATGGGAAAAACAATAGACCCCTTCACCTTCGTGTGAAAATTGCCCCTTTTTAAATCATGTGATGTTTTCGTCTTTCGTAATGGTACCAGATCCACGTAAAAATGCCGAAAAAGTTAAAAAAAACCCACATGATTTGTCTTCATGTGAACATCACGTGGTTTGAAACGGAAATTTGAGGTCGTAAAAAAATTCACCGAAAATTTAGTTTCGGTTGCGGACCCCTAAAATTTATAGTGTGGGTGGTCGGGCGGATCCAGGATTTCAAGAAGGGGACCGGATAATGAAAACATGGGACAAAAACTTCAAAATTCGTTCATCAAATACAGTAAATGTATGGGAAAATCTCGCCGCCCCAACCCCCCTCCCCAACCCCCCTCCCCACCTAAAAACGCCATGACAGTGCCGGTAAAACGGCGCTTCGATTTCTGTAGCACGTGATCATTGGTTTGATGCGCCACGATCATTGTTTGGTAACGAACTTCATATCCCTCACTTGCATTTCGATGCTTTATCGAGCAGTTTCTTCGACCTCAAATGGGCCAAATCTCAAATGGGCCCTCTAGTTTTTCTCTTGGCAAGACCTCCAAAGCACGGACCATCAATATCGCGTGATGCAGAGAGGAAAGCATCATTTACCAGTTGAATTCGTTCGATCGCGAATAAGGAGAAACTCTAGAATGCTATGCCCGAAAATAAAAGCACGTGGTACATAAGAACAATGATCAGGTGGTACGTAAAACCGTTGGTCTGGGATTGGACATCGACGCGAAGGGCCGTTTTACCACTCTACTGATTTTGATAGAATAATTTTTTGAAAATATTGTTAAAGTAAAGCACTGACAAAATAAATTTATGAATGGACAAATAATGGTTCATAGTGTTTTGTGCTAGATAAAGGTAGAGGAAAACCAATGTGAAAGAGTTTTGTAAACATCTAAATTAGTCTTAAATAAAAGAAATGATCTTCCTCTGTGAGCTCCTAGCCATGTGATGCTACCATCTTTGGATAGATATATGTATATTTTTAAAGTGGGACCTTTCAGAAATTCCTATATGATATATTTCCCATCCCAGTTGAGGTTTACTGTGATCTCTTTGATGGCTTCATCGAGTTCAGATTGGCTGTTTGCCAGGCGGTGTCCAAACCCTCCCGCTGCACTGTCCACCTTTAGCAAGCAAGGGAATGTGGCATCATCTCTTGTCATTTCTCTCGGAGTTGAAACACCGATTTTGGATATCACACTCTTGCACTGTAACCACCAATGCGTCTTTGGCTCGAGGTAGTGCTTGTCATCAGGAATAGACTCCCATGGACCCATTCCAGCGACAGGGACCCCAGAATTTTTGTAATCAGAATCTCCGCTGTAAAAATCATCAATTTAGATCAGAGCAGTTGTGTTAACAAAGGTAATAAGTTTATTGTTTCTCCCTATACGTCTTGTTACATCTGTCTTATTCCTATCTTGGTTAAACTGTTTTCAATCAAGATCTGCATTGTCAAGGTAATGAAATGGTAAGAGAAGTAGGTTATCTAAATTTTGAAGTTGACGTTACCATGACAACAGTTACATGACAATCAACATCTGCGTTGTCAAGGTTATAAAATGGTAAGAGAAGTGTCGGGTAAAAATCAATGATTTGAAGGAAGCGTGAGAGAATGTTAGTGTAAAGAGAATGTGTGCGGTAAAATTCCTCAATTTAGATCTTAATAAAGATTAACGGCATTTATGGTCTTGGCTTATCATGCTCTGATAAGCAAAACTGAGACCCTTCCCAGCAGGGATCCCAATATTTGGGTAACAGTCCAACATCATCGGCCATTGACCCTCCTTGTGTGCTTGTGTGAATTGGGCTTTTAAAAAAACCCTCTTATCGAGCCAAATTTTCAAAAAATGCTCTGCCCTTGTGGAAATTCCAGACTCCTGTACAACCCCTGTGGAAATTTCTCATTCTTTTCTTTCAAAAGAATGAATACTCTGTGGTAATTCCAGGGTAAAATGGATGGCCCTGTGGAAATTCCAGGGTCAAAATCACAGACCCTGTGGAAATTCCAGGGTTAAAATCAGAGCAAGCCGTCTGGAAATTCCAGGGTCAAACACAGCCCCCCTGTGGAATTGCCAGGTTCCTCCATTGGGGGGTACGTTTTTTCTTTGGAACATCCCATTCGACAAGCCACAACAAGAATGGCCGGCTCCTTCATGTTCGAGGTTCTAGCCAACCAGTCCTCCAGAGAACAGAGGAGTATTCTGCCGCGCATGCGCAGTGCATCTTTAGGAACTTGTCTTGTTTGGTTATCAATGGCGGAGAAAGATTACCGAGTGTGTCGAAACATGTGCCAGTTGTTCACCGTGTAAGGATTAGCTTCACTCAAGAATCTAAGACATAGCTAAATGGGCTTTTGGTCACCAAGGGACATCCCAAAGGAACTGGAACAAAATTAATTCAGTTCAGGGAATAGGCGTCCCTGAGTAACTGGAAAAGAATTAATTAAGCCCCAGCTCTTCCCTGCTGATTTCAATACCCTCCCTGGCTTTTAGATTGTACTGGACCGGGTTTCCAGTATCATCACGTGACCCAATTTTCGCTCTTGCAATTGGCTGTTATCCTCGTGAATAATTAATGAGTATGAGAATATAATTGCCTGATCTTATATGGAGATGTTGAGTTGAGTGATTCTTTATCATTTTTAAATAAATCAGGCGACAAGCGTTGAAGAAATGCTCTTTTTGGGGAGCAACTTTCTTGATTCTGTGAGCAACTTTTTCGAATTTGAGCAACTTTTGAGCAACTTTTGAGGGTATTTTGCGGCAACTTTTAAAGAATTTTTGAGCAGAATCTGTCTGTGCCTACTTTGAGGGGTAAAATTTGAAAACTTTCAATTTTTTAAAGATAGGTACCAGTTAGGGGTCCGTTCTAGCAAATCACGCTTGTCTGAAGCCTGAATTCAGACATGTTTTCGCTCTCAAAAAATACAAGAGAAAATTACGAGGGAAAAATCGTCTTGTTGGTACCTTTTGGGGGTAAAATCGAAGTTCCCGACGAGCACCCCCGCCCCAAAAACATGGGAGAACCCCCCTCCCCCCCGGGAAAAAATAACATGCTACGAGGGACACAAATCAACTATATGCCTGACAAAAGTCATGTTATTATCATTATTATCACTACACAAGGCCAAATAATACAAGCATGATAGTGTTCGTCCAGCCTAATTGAATACTATAAGCTTAGATAAAGGCAAAAAAATCGTATCGTTCACAATTATTTCGCCCGTTGAGATTACAAACTTAGGTTAATACATGAAACAAAAAGAATCACAACTTTTAAAAGCACATAAAAATCTACTCTGCTAGCAGGGTAATAAGAATCCCAAAAGACAATACAATTGAAAACATGGCAAATGTTTTTTAACTGCTTTTTTGTAGGCTTAGGGGCCGACCATTTAACTTTTGAGGGGGGGGGGGGGGGGCTTTTTTGAAAAAAAATATCTTGCACGGCCCGAAGGGCCGAAAAAAATTTCCTGCACAGCAAAATGGTGACTAAAACCCTTCTTTTTTATTGGAAAAAAAAATTCTCACCGCTTAACAGAGGTAGAAAAAAAAATCTTGCACCGACAAAAAAGCCCCCCCCCCCTCAAAAGTTAAATGGTCGGCCCCTTAGTTACTTCTAGTCAGCTCTCGCCATCCCTCCCGTCCTCGAAACGAAAGCACACCAAAAAATACAGATAAATTCAACCAATAACTCCGGAGCCCTCCATTTTTCGTCGGTGTTCTGTCCGTGGTTGTCAAATTAAGTACTGTTTCACTTGTTTCCCAGACTGATAGCGAGTTTATGTTTCGGTTCCACAATATTTTCTTTTTCTAGTAAACAACTTGTTCGCCTTCGCTTCGAACATGAGACTAACTTGTTGTTGTTGAGGTTTCTGCTCACCGGTGTGATTTGGCGATGAATCGCCTGTCAGAGTACCGCGCGTAGTTATAATAATGAGTCATAACCACTACTAAGATTCCAAAAAATATTTTATAACCTTCGGCGTGACAACAGTCTAGCAGTGGCGAGAGTGCGGCAGCTGGCAGATTCTCGGCACTTTAAAACACGAGTCTCGTAGTAAGTTTCCGCGAACTGAAACCGTTGACGGGATACGATTCATTGGCAAAGACATTAGCATCACAACAACAATGTTCGATGAGTAAAAGTCGTGATTTTCGGCTTTAGGGAAGATATAAGTCCAGTGAACAGTTAACTTGCGAGACAGTGAACTGAGTGAACCTGAAGTTTGCCGGCGAAGTTTGGGAGATTCGCATCTCACGTTCATGAGCATTCACATCGGAGATTCGTATCTCACGGTCATGAGAGCATACACATCGGTCGAATATTGTTCGAATTCTAAGTCAACTTAAGATTAATTTTAAGCCTTTCAAAACACAGTGAACTTGTGAGAGATTATGGGACAGAGAACCTGTGCTGGGACGTTTGACACATATAAATCAGTTTTTCCTGAGTGATTACGTCACGAAGTCCCCGTGGCGCAGTTGGTAAGCGCTTGACTCGGGCAATCTTTTAAAGTTAAGCACGATCCGGCAGGGTTAGTATTTGGATGGATGACCGACGGCAAAGTGGATGGGGGAGCGAAAAGATAAGCGAATGTTTCGAGATAAGCGAATGTTTCGAGGGAGGGGTAGGTAAAATGAACACATAACTAAACAAATAATCAATTATGCTAATTATGCTAATGTAGAAAAAGTTTACACCGGAGTGAGTGACATCGGGTCCCCACTACAACTCGGGGTTACCATAGTAACCCACGAGTTAAAAAGGAACTCCTTATTTGTTTTAGAGCCAAAAGTTTGATTGGCTCACTGTTTTTCCTGCTTTACCGGGTCATTCAGGAAACAAATGGCGGCGCGTGACAAAGGCCGTCATTCCTAAATGGAGGAATGCTCACCATGGATAATTGCGTTTCCGACGAAGGAGGAAACGCCACCTATTCGGGGAGGTTTCGGGAGTTTTCGGCTGGATGCTATGCCATTTTATCCTCGAGAGTTTGAGACTTTGAGGAATGGCCTCGTTTTCATGCTAGAGAAGTGACGTAATATTTTAGCGCCAATGACGTTCCCAGACCCCTAGATCGTTTGGGACGACCGTTTGCGCATGTCATAGAGATCGCGGGCTCAGAAACATGCCTCGTTTTCGTGCAGAGACATGCTCTTTCACGGGAAGGCTGTTTTTATACCTCGAGGTGAACTGTTGACGAGTCACTGAAGTTCTTGTGCGTGGATTTTTTTGTTTTTTTTACTTGTGCTTGGAGAAAAAGACTCAACGAAAGGTACGGGACATTGATCACAACATCAAATCACTCTGCAGTACATTTTTGGCTAAAAAAAAACAACGTTATATTTCTCTCTGAGCGCGAAATCCATCCAAGTTTTTACGGCGAATCGATCTTCGCCACGAGGGTGCGGGTCTTCGACCGAATGTCAGAAGAACACAGAGAGCAGAAATTCAAGTTTCTTCGCTGGGTTGCCTGATTTTGGTCTCAACAACACAAATCCCAGTTACTTCGCTGGGTGGCCTGATTTGGGTTTGAACATCAACACAAATCCCAGTTGCTTTTTTTGCTGTGGCCTGATTTGGGTCCTAAAAGTCAACTCAAATCCCAGCTCTGATTTGTTCCAAATGTCAGTTTTCTATGATCAGACTTTTTAAAAATACAATTCCTACTTACTTGTCAGAATGGACAGTTCACAGCCCTAACGAAACGAAACGAAACGAAAGATTGATAAAATGCGAATTGATAAAATGCGAAAGATTGATAAAATGCGAATTAGTAAAATGCGAAATGTCACTAAATTTTGTTGAACTTTGGTGCTGTATGACCCTTTGGTGCGCGGTTCGTACTGCAGCTAACAATTATCCGTAACGTCAATCAATGCGTGAATTGTTTGTGCATGACTGGATCAATCTACAACCCAAAGTTGCCACGAAAGATTTTTCAATGTATTTCAGCTAGCTGTCAGAGTACATATTTGCAGCTCAAGTACAAAATTACAATTTTTGGGGCGAAAGGGGCTCTACGAAATTTGTAATCGGCTTGTTTGTACTTTGTACTCTGACAACATTTGGTAATGCCGTTCGCACTTGTATCAGGCTCCGATTTCTTTCAAAAACAAATACCAAATTCGCGCAGTGCGAACGGGCCCTTATACATGTGATTACAAAGCCCATATACAGTTGATTTTACATTACACCGTTACGATTTGTTATGTCGTACATGAGACGGGTAGGTTCGGAATATAATGCCTACTGATCATTCACTGACCCAAAATGATGCGGACTTGGAAGTGTTCAGACCAGTAAAACTAAAGTCGTTCGTGTCGGGTCAGCAAACGTACAGGGGTCGGTTCCTAGAAGGTCAGTTAAGAGTTACCTGTAGATAAATGCTTATCCAACGGATAAATCCTATATAAGGGGTGGCGAATGGTCAATGCGAGAATTCCGAGAACGCGAGAACGCCGCTTTCAAAATCCGAGACCGAGAACTCGATTTGAGATTCGCCATATAAACACAACAAACTGTAAAATCCGAGATCCGAGACGACCTGAAAAAAAATCCGAGATCCGAGAACGGCAAATTAAAAAATACGAGAATTCGAGAACGCCTAAAATTTCGCGAGAAAACAGTTTTTTTGAAGGATCATTCGCCACCCCTTATATAACAGATCAAACGTTGATAATGATAAAATTGATAAAATGCGAATTGATAAAATGCGAAAGATTGATAAAATGCGAATTGATAAAATGCGAAAGATTGATAAAATGCGAATTGATAAAATGCGAATTGATAAAATGCGAAAGATTGATAAAATGCGAATTGATAAAATGCGAAAGATTGATAAAATGCGAATTGATAAAATGCGAATTAATAAAATGCGAATTGATAAAATGCGAATTGATAAAATGCGAAAGATTAATAGAATGCGTCCAACTACCTTTATTTACGGCGCCACGGCCGGTATGTTTAGTTCGTAAGTAGTATTTTCCTTGCACTCGTTCTCTGGTTCTTGTCACTCGAAAAAGATATCCTCCATCTATTGTACGATATTTTTACACCTTCAGAATAACATGTAACATTCGACTTGTATACATACTCTTTTCATTCAGCAGTGTACTCGTGTACATATGTGAAAATGAAACTATCGAAAACAGAGGAATTAACTCAATTAGTTTATCACCAGCAAATTATTGTGAGATCTTTTTGCTCTAAGGACGAAGCCCGAGGCAATATGTTAGTTGGTTTTGAAGTCCAGTTGGTTTTGAATACAATAAACGAGTTTTAGCATGTTAATACTTTCTACAATTGCTGTTGTGAAACCTCCGATATCAACTCATAAAAAGAAGGGCAAAAAGCGCATAAGAGTAATATGGCCTCCACCGTCCAACCGTGGTGTGAAAATCCATTAGTTGTAACAAGCAAGCCACTGTTATCAGTAACACCCTGTTATCAGTAACACCCTGTTATCTGTAACACTTCGTTGTTTATCAAACTAAGGCAGGGAAAGAGTAAACGTAAACTCCACTTCTTAGGGGCCGACCATTTAACTTTTGAGGGGGGAAGGGGGGGGGGGGGCTTTTTTGAAAAAAAATATCCTGCACGGATATCATGTTTTGAGTTTAGCAATTTCCTATAGGGTTATTGTTGTTTACTCGGTAATTTACACTGTTCTTAAGAAAATACATTCGAAGAGTATACAGGACTTACCACCAAACTAGTCAACAAATTGCAATTTAGGCGGCTCAGCCATTAGACTTTCACAAAGTCCCTCGGTCATACGCGCTGGGTGTTCTTTTGATTTTTCTCTATTTCCGGACATGTCATATGTGTAAGTAATTAAAATAATTTATACCCGTTGGAGTTAAAAGACGCAAATAAAATTATTCCAAGGACTTGCAGATTCGAAAAAATTGCCAATCTTTGAGACTGCCTGCAAACGAGAATGAAAAGAGTGTGCATACAAGTCGAATGTTACATGTTATTCTGAAGGTGTAAAAATATCGTACAATAGATGGAGGATATCTTTTTCGAGTGACAAGAACCAGAGAACGAGTGCAAGGAAAAATACTACTTGCGAACTAAACATGCCGGCCGTGGCGCCGTAAATAAAGGTAGTTGGACGCATTCTATCAATCTTTCGCATTTTATCAATTCGCATTTTATCAATCTTTCGCATAACAATTCGCATTTTATCAATCTTTCGCATTTTACTAATTCGCATTTTATCAATCTTTCGCATTTTACTAATTCGCATTTTATCAATCTTTCGCATTTTATCAATTCGCATTTTATCAATCTTTCGCATTTTATCAATTCGCATTTTATCAATCTTTCGCATTTTATCAATTCGCATTTTATCAATCTTTCGCATTTTATCAATTCGCATTTTATCAATCTTTCGTTTCGTTTCGTTTCGTTTCGCATTTTAGTGTAAGCCCTTTCACATGTGTGTTCAAAATTTAAACATAGAACCCTGTATGACTTAAATTCCGTTGTATGTGGTAGAGCTTCTGACATTGTGATCAATGTTTCCAGAAAAGAAAAAAGTTATGCTTCTGATGAACTTGACACTGCCAGTTGGCAATGTAATGCATAATATTAGAAAAACAGTAAGGAGTCCTACTAGAAAAAGCAAACTAAAGAGAATTGACAGAGAGCCATCAAGGAGTCTGTCTGAGCCAGGACCAATATATTCCTCGAAAAATACATGTGCCATGAAAGCTCAAAAGCAATTGCATTCTAGTGATCTCAGTCTAATAGGCATCTCAATGGGCTGTTCCAAATTTCTACAGAGTTTGTTGATTTTGACCTTGGAATTTCCACGGGGGCAGTGATTTTGACCCTGGAATTTCCACAGGGCTATCCATTATACCCTGGAATTTCCACAGGGTATCAATTTGCAACATTACTGTGGAATTTCCACAGGCCCAACAAGAGAATGAGGAATTTCCACAGAGGTTGCTTCAAATTTCCACAGGGGTTGCTTCAAATTTCCACAGGAGTTGTACAGGAGTCTGGAAGGGGTAAAGCAATTTTTGAAAATTTGAAAGTTTTTGGAGGGTACAATTTTTTTGGGGGGAACAGCCCAATTGTTCAAGGAAACGCACTTATTAATCTTAGATTATTTCTAGTTTAACGATATTTTTGATAATATTAGCGGAGCTCCTGCGCGGGCCGAAGGCCCGAGCAAGCGGAGCACCATACCTAAGGAAATAACGTCCAGGCATAGGTATGGAGTTGATTTTCAAACGTCATGGGGTTTCTCGCTCATTCTGTTCACGTTATTGACGACGCCAAGTCAAACGACTAGAGCGTTAAAAAGGTATCGCCAAAAAGATGAATGTGTCCAAGTTTGGTTGCCATAGGTGGTTCTCTTCTTGAGATATGAATTTTTTTGTCTCTTCCTGAATATGGTATATAGCGTACGTCCGTCCGTCCGTCCGCCGTACGCGGAAACTCATGGGAACCCTGTGGTATACTAAGAAAATTAACAAATCTCAGGAAGGGATGGACCTCAGACAACCAAACTAGGGTGAAGTTATCTAAGTGGCAAGGGGGGTGCAACTGCATGGTCACGTGGTATGACGTCATCGTTTACGTCATCATAGGAGAAAAATGACATATCTCAAGAAGGGATGAACCTCAGACAACCAAACTTGGGTGAAGTTATCTAAGTGGCAAGGGGGGTGCAATTGCATGGTCACGTGGCACCGCGGAAATACGTTTTTGTGCGCCCGGTCACACTCTTTAGCTGGTCAGCAGCAACGCCCCAAAAATTACAAAAGGCCGGCAACTTTGAATTGTTTTCCCCGATACGCCAGCCGGGTCAACAAAAGTCCAAAACTTAGTCTGGAAACGTAAAACTTAGTTTTAAAATCCTGGCGAAAGTTGTAGCACTAAATTTTACAACACATATATTGTGCACAGCTTAAACAAAGTTTGCACACGGGGCGAACTTTAGGAGACAAACTCGGAAGTCGGACTTTCCCGCACGGTATTCGTGATTTTGTTGAAGCTCATTACAGAAGATTTCATGCAGCACGTTGGGAGGACGCAAAAGTACATAATTCGAGTAAAATATTTGATACAGTAATGTGATAATCAATTAGTAATGTGATAACCACTTAGTAATGTGATAATGACCACTTAGGTTTTTGTTTATTCCCTTGAAATATCAATCACGTGCTCTCTCGTTGCAACTCAAATGTTCTTGCATTCCAATTTGCTCCCTGTATTTGGTATTTATTTGCTTTTGTTTTGGCTCACAAAACCCCAAGGGTCAGATACCCAGATTTAGTTCTTTAATACGTTGTATTTGGTCGCACAAAATGACTTGCTAGAAAACAAAAATAAATATAAAAGCTTGCACTGGTTAGTATTCAAATGAAGCATGGTTGAACAATCTTCAAATTATTAAATTATGCCATTTTCATGATTGCAAGATTTTCTCACTTGTGTGATGGATTGTTGGTGAGGAAAATGGTCAAAGGCACCGAGTGCCTCGGTGAAATCGTGGATACTGTTTATCCAAGTTTTTGACTTTTGGTCCTGTTCCTGTTCCCAAGACATCAATTTTCTAGTTGTGATGATGTCATCGATGACGTTATACCACATGACCTTGGTACTGGACGCCCGTTGTCACTCAGATAACTTTGTCCAAGTTTGGCCATTTAGCGATGTTCCGTTCTCGAGATATTAATTTTTCTAGTTTTGATGACGTCATTGGTGACGTAATGTCATGGACCCCCTTTGTCACTCAGATAACTTTGTCCAAGTTTGGTCACCTAGCGATGTTTTGTTCTCGAGATATTATTTTTTTCTGGTTTTGATGACGTCATTGATGACGTAATGTCATGTGACTTTGTTGCTGGACCCCCTCTGTCACTCAGATAACTTTTTCCAAGTTTGGTCACCTAGCGATGTATTGTTCTCGAGATATTAATTTGTTTAGTTTACATGACGTCATGAGCTAACACTTGAGTTATGAGCGAGCGAGTGACATCTGGCCCACTACAATAATTTAAAAAGGGCTTACCGGTACCCTCTCCCCCATGCATATAGAATTCCATCAAGGTTCAACTAGCTTCCTGTCCCCCCCCCCCCCCCCCCCATGCAAGCAGAATCAGAATTTCCAAATGCTGCCCATCCCAGGGGTACATAAATGTCCTGGAATTGCCCATGCACATGCATAATGATTGCAAAAATGTTCATACATTTCACCTGCATAGACATAAACATATTTTATTGGCACTGTGTAGCCCAAGTGGTTATATGGACTTGTTTGCCAATAAGAATAGCATTGTGCGGAAGGGCATTGGAAATTCCGTAGGGGTGGGGGGTCAATTTACCTTATCATTTCCATACAAATACTGTATTTTCCTTGGAAATTCCATAGGGGGGTGGGTGGGTCACGTTTCAACACCCTTCCAGGGGGGTATGGATGTTTTCTGGAACCACACATTGTCACTCTCAGGATTTTTTCATACATTTTTTGTATTTACCTGCCACACACAAGTATCTCAAAATGTTTGCCGTTGCTGGGTAGGCCCTTTCTAGTCTCAGTGGACTTTAATGTTCTCATAACCTTAAAATGTATTGAATGAGTCAGTAAAATTCATGCAAGGAATTCCAGGGATAATTTCTGGTTTCACAATTTGACTCTGCATATTTTTTGTCTTCTGCTCCCTCTCCAAAGCAGTAGAGAACTAAAGATGATGATTCCAATAGGCATATGTCAAAAAGGTTGATATCTATTGCCTTTACTTTGGTGTCATTTTGAATAGGTTCTCATGAAAGAAAGTGGCAGTGGTGAAGTTCGACCAAAAAAAGCAGTGGTACTCATGTAAAAAAATATCACTGAGACCAGAGATAATGAATGTTAAAGCTTTCTGAAATAATACAGGAAAGTACATAGGATTACCATTGGACCATCACAGCTAATCACTTTTATTATTCAGCACATCGATATGCACTGCCCAAATATGGTCATTGGAACCCCAATAGCTGTCTTCTGTACATGACAGATATCCTGCGATATCCGTCTCTGAGGGAAATGTAATGTGTTGAGCTCGTAAATAATACACAAAAGTAATGTTTTTCAGGGTGGTTTTGTGCTATCGATGTGCTGAATAATAAAACCATTATCCTGCTCGATTTTGCAGAATATCGTCTGATTTAGCCAACTCAGGACTGCGTCCCTCGTCGGCTAAGTATCAGACAATATTCTGCGCAATCTTGCAGGATAATGGTTAAATATTTATTATAGTCCATTATACGAATCACACCCTCAGGGTGGGAATCAAAGCCAGTCTTTGCAATTCGATGATGCACAAGTCAATTGAAACTCCCACCTCCCCATGGTCACAGGAAGGAGATTATTTAGGAAAGTAATGTTAGCACGTTTGAATGACAATATGTCTGTATTTGAAAAGTACCTGTTAAACCCTCTAGAAAATCAGGCAAAGTTACCCTGATCCAGGCCCCAAAGTACATAATTTTAAAGAATGAAAATCCCCTTTTATACTGGCAAAGCAATTCATCCCTTGTCAACATTCTTCTCTATTCTTTGCAATCTCAGAAATAATTTGCAACCTTGGCTGTTCTTCAATGGTTCAAGTCTGTAGCATGATTATTGCAAATCCCTTCTTGTAAATAATGACACTTGTCCTGCAAAGGAAACGATAATGGATCCATTGTATGACTTTTGTACTCCATGGGAAAAATTTACAATTCTTGCGCTAATCCAGACACAAGTCACTATAAAATATGCGTGGGTTTGGGGGATTTTTTTCTGTAAAAATGAGCTGCCATTTCTTCCAATAATGCATGACGATGTTTGATACAAGTCTCTTTATAAAAACACAACAAACAGTATTCTAGATAGGAACTGTAAACTGGGACGAAAACTATTCTCCAAAAGGCAAAAGGACAAAGGGAAAAACTCACCTTGGATCGCATGCTATGATTGATTACTAAAGTCGCCAAGTCAATCCTCTAATCAACAGAGCAATAGATAAGCCATGAAACTGTTGCCTTGCATGTTTGGAAGAAATATAAAGTGAAAAAAGTTGCTTCGAAGTCTCACTCTTAAACCTGGATTCTTAAATTAAGCAATTCTGAACTTGATTCAATGTCCTGACGTCAGTTTTTTGTTGCTGAATTTAAGTAACTGTAAAATAAGAACAATATTCTTAAAATAAGATATAACATCTTAAATCAAGCGGTTTAGATCTGATTTCCATCAAACTCAAATTCTTAAAAAAGACCCAAATTCTTAAAAAAAAAGACCAGAATTGTTAAAAATAGAGGCATTGTTCTCCTGATGGATTCACAGGTGATTGGCCATTGATTTTTGCATATATTAATATGTGCAGCCCACAGCATGCTCTTGGATACAACAGGGTCAACAGGGGAATCAATTTTGGGTTTTCAAAATGGTGCTTCGACAAGTCACTTGTACCACAACAAACAGTGATTGCCATTTCGAAAAAAAAAATGATTCACCTTTCTGGCCAGTCATATAGAACTTGATGGATATGCTTAACTGAGAAAATGGTCTATTTGATACACTATTGTATACTGTTTTAAAAAAGACTGTTTCTCTCGTTTTCAAAGCAATTATTTTACTTCAATCATTGTCAAACTTTACTTGTGTCATACATGTACAACACGCTTTCCATGAGCATCAACATAGTGGAAAATACATCTAGAAACTGACATCTATTGTCTTTCATTGGACCTTACGGTAAACCATACAAATGTCATTTGAATAATTATTATACTAAATAATCACCTTGATTCCATTACCCAAGTCCTGTGATAAGGGCCATAGAAAACATGAGAGCTATAGACCCTTTTAATAAGACCAGAAATTGAAAATAATAAATTTGACGTCATCTGCGGAAAACATGCGTGACTGGACTTATTAAAAGAGTCTATAATATGCGTGGAAATGGCTTTACATTATAGTTTGCAAACAAATTGAGATGAAGGAAAGATTTACCAATGTTTGCTAATAAGTGGATGGGTTGCACACCTTTAATGGGATTCAAGACCAACAGATTCCTCAGTTTTGTTTACCAACTAAATTTGCAATGTCTTAAGGTTACTGAGAACCTTCGTGCATGTCCTCGGAAAAAAAATCGTACTCGTTCTTAGTTTAACCAAAACATGTCAACCTATATATCATTGGAAAGCTTATAGAATGGACTAGTGGGCTTTGGCGAAAAGAAATAACTTTTTAATAAATATGATTTATTTAAAGGTTTTATAAACATTTTGAGTTTGACATTTTCAAGAGCTATCGCTGCAGAACTGCTTGACCCTGACTCCCAAGAAACACATTGTTTAACAGTCAAAAGACATGAAGCCCCCCTAGAGTCGAATATTCAATTCATTATTCCATTATTGGTTTCATTATTCAATCTAAAAATGCATTTTTCAATTCAATTATTTAAAATGTTAAATTTTCAAATTTTGACTTCTGAATAATTATAAGCAATTGTTCACCCAGACTAATAATTTAGATTTAAAAAATTTCAATATTGAATTGAAAATTGCATTGTTTGGATTGAATAATGAAATCAATAATGGAATAATGAATTGAATATTCAACTGTAGAGGGTCACACTTCATGTCTTTTGACTGTAATCCTTAAAGGTGTTTCTCAAAAACCGTGTCTGCATTTTTTTAAATTTTGTTTGGTTCAAAAGTTATGAATTTTTTAAATTTTTAAAGCGTGAAAATTCTATAAAATATTTGACCTTGGAAATTTAAAAGTTCCATAACTTTTGAACTATGCAAAAAAAAAAAAAGCAGACAAGGTTTCTGAGAAACGCCTTTAAGGATTAAAACAATGTGTTACTTGGGAGTCAAGGTCAAGCAGTTCTGCAGGCTAGGGGTAGCCCTTGAAAGTGTCACACCCACATTTTTAATAAACCTTTTAAAAAATTATATTTGTTTAAAAATGATTTCTTTTTACCATAGCCCACTAGTCCATTCTATAAGCTTTCCAACGATATATAGGTTGACATGTTTTGGTTAAACTAAGGAGATGTATGATTTTTTTTCCGAGGAGGTGCGCGAAGGTTCTCAGAAACCTTAAGATGGCCCATGGCTAAATCACTGAAAATCACACCTTAAAAGTTAATTACCCCATTTGTCTAGACAGCAGCAACATTCAGAGGTTAAAGGGTCCTTTGCACATTACAGCCGATTGCATTTGACATGTTACGTTTGAACATTAGCATTGTGAGACAAAAAGTGAGTCCTTTTCCAAGAGCAACCGCCATGTTTATTTTTTGCTGACCAATCACAGAGGGCAGAACTCTTTGGTTCTCCATAGCGACGTCTCGTTCCATCCTAGAAATGCAACTTTCAAACATAAGGTGCAAGCTGTTAGGGTCATGTTAGGGCTCATTTACCTGTCATGAAATAAATTGGAACTGTTGTACCAGTTTCATTTGGTATGTATTTTCCTGAAGGTGTCAAAATATGGAGCCCCCCTATTCTAAAGCGGCAGGACAGAATTTTACCTTTTATCATTAATGCAATGGTATCTGTATAGTCTACACCAATATAACAAATACTAATAGACAATGTAATTTTTGAGACGCCTATATTTCGGCTCCATACAAGAGCCTTCTTCAGGGCGAACGGAAAACAATTTGCCATAACTTTAAAAACAAATGGACAATACAACCGTGCGCGTGCAAATGGACAGAACCTCTAACCTTCTCTCTTTCTCAGGTCCTCATTCGCTGCCCTATCAATAATTTGAACTTTAAATTTAAACTTTAATTTTAACTTTAAAGCTAAAATTATTGATAGGGCAGCGAACAAGAAGGACCCGAGAAAGAGAGAAGGTTACTGGGCCTACAGGCTCAGAACCCTCCATCCAGGGGGACTGAATAGTGATGACTTTTTCCATTCGCATAGTAAGAACATTAGAGGTTCTGTCCGTTTGCATGTGCATGGTTGTATTGTCCATTTGTTTTTAAAGTTATGACGAATTGTTTTCCATTCGCCCTGAAGAAGGCTCTTGTATGTAGCCGAAATATAGGCATCTCAAAAATTACATTGTCTATTAGTATTTGTTAGTATTGGTTTCAAGACAGTGGATGTTTTAGATGCTTAGTAAGAAGTGTATAGTCTACACTGTATCATATAAATTAGCATAAATTGCCCCCAAAATATGTATTTGTTTCTGATGACAGAACTAGAGGCATCAAACATTGCACTTGTCACAAAAAGTACAATTCTGTCATGCTGTATTTTGTGGGATAGTTCTGTTCTATTTTGACACCTTTAGGAGACTGTTACTTTCTTAGCATGTCACAATTAGTATTTTGAGTGAGGAGCCATTTATACATTTGCATAATTAATATATGACATTTTGACATCTTCTAAGGCAAATAAGGCAATTTACTTTTAGGTTGTTTTTGGTGAATTAGCCATGGGCCACCTTCATCAAACTCCCCTGAAATTTTCCATAATATTTTTATATTTTGCAGTTTTTATTATTTTCAAAATGATCATGTCAAAATTTTATATGTAGCTTGAAGTGCTAAAGAAAGTTCCTTTTTTGTAGTTTTGCTAAAGAATCTTAAGGTGACTCCACGAAAAGTCCAAGCATGTTTCTGTAAATATAAATTCGGTCCTAACTTTTATAATATTCTTGTGACAATTATCAAACTTGGAGGACAGTAGGGGGCATCTTTTAGAAATAGTTTAACATATTATTTCGATCCTTATTTGCGTTAATACATTGAATAGATATCCCAGCTACAGCGGACCCCATTTTTCCTCTTTAAACATCTCTAAAACAAAATTTTGCTATCAAAATTGGTGTTCAATTTAATTGCTTCAGATATTTAGAGTCTCGGTCAATTCGGCAGAATGAAAATGAACAAATGAATAAATTAGCAAATAAATAAACAGATCTCAATTTTGACTCCGCCCAATTGGCGAGGGTTGTCCAATACTCTGACAAATTTATGCAAGGCATTGTCTAAAACAATGGAGTGCAATGGAGTGTATTATAGAACGAGGCTAAACAATGGAGGAGAACAATGCCATGCATAAATTTGTCAGAGTATTGGACTAGTATGCAAAAGTGATAGCAAAATTTTGTTTTAGAGATGTTTAAAGCGAAAAAAAGGGGGTCCACTGTAGCCGGAATATTATTAAAAGTATTAATGCAAATAAAGACTGAAATATGTTAAATTATATTGCTAAATGATCCCTCCTACTGTCCTCCAAGTTTGATATCCATCACACAAATATTATAAAAGCTATGACCAAATTTATATTTACAGAAAATGTGCTTGGACTTTTCTTGGAGTTACCTTAAGCCACTGCAGTTTTGATCACCTTTAGTTTTCATTCTAATTTCACCACACACAAAAATGAAACTCCAGTATTATTTATCAGTGAACCAAAGCTGCAGTCATGTGAGCATATAGTAAAAAGGAACAAAATTTGATGTTAAAGACGAGGCTAATAATTCTACTTTCTATCTTATGCAGTAAGAACTGCCCTTACTGAGCTGATTTGGGAAAAAAAAGTAATACGGTATGCTAGAGAACTTTGTGACTGGCCATGGTTTAGTTCATTGAATCAGAATGACAAGGAGGTAATTTTTCCATGCTGTAATGTGAGAAATAAGACTAAATCCTACATGAAATCTACAACTCACTGCAGTAGCTTAGAATCTGAATGGAACTAGAAAAGATGTAGTGAACTTTCCTGGAATTTTCCTGGGCACCTCCCACCAGTTTTGCAATAGCTACAATCTCTGAGATGTTTGGTTCTGGGAATGCTTTTGAAAATGTAATTAAAACTATTTGTTGCAGAGTTCACAGAATTATGAAAAACACAGTAATATTACTGTATGTCTTTACTTCTGCTGTTCAGTTGTGCAACCAGTTTCTAGCCTGAATTTTCAGCCATCCATTCTTCCAACACTCAACTAGTGATGTACATCCTCCCTAGAAATATACAAGCAGCCTAAATTATTTTGATCACTTCATTTATGGTTTTACATTTTCACATACCATGACATGACTTGCAGCTATAGAGTTAAGTTGGAGTAATGATGTATGCTAGATATTATTCACTTTTCTGAATCTGTGAAACAGTTGCTTTGCTGACTTAAGATAATTTTGGGTTAGGCAGGCCACTAGTAACAAGATTTCACCACCCCAAGACATTATCCCCAGGAAAACCCTAACCCGGGCTAGGCTGTGCTGGTTATGGCCATGCCACTGAACCTTTATTCACATTCCTGTTTAGAGAAGTCATCATAAAGATCATAATGCTAAAAATAGTCTTACCCAGACAAACTACTAAAGCGTTTTTATGCTCCTAAGAAAAAACATGGCATTTTTACTGGTTTTTGTAGTCCTGAGACTAGGGCATGAAAACGTGTTCCAAACACTCTAATCGTACACAAACACTAGTAACACTCAACTCACAAAATTCTCAAAACAAAAGTGGCTAGCAACTAAAATACTTACCGATGTTGCACTTTCTTACTTAAAGATAAACATCATCCTCCCATTGCAGCATATTTTGCGATATTTCTGTAGAAAAAGACTGTAACATCCAGCACCAAGAGCCAGGGAGCCAAGAGCAACGAACTAACTGATCTGCTGAGCGACCACCCCTCAAAATTTCAAATGACAACAGTGATAATAATAACAAGAAGGCTGTTCTCAATTCAAGATATTTCTTAGCTTAGAATCATTATGGCATGCTTAAAATCAGTAATGGTTTACTTGTTTAATAAATCCAGGTTTAAGATATCTTAAAACAAGAAGGGTGTTCTCAATTCAAGATATTTCTTGGCTTAAATCATTAATGGTATGCTTAAAATCAGTAATGGTTTACTTGTTTTACCAATCCAGGTTTAAGAGTGTGAGATAGGTGGCCACACCCGCCTGTTGGGCGCCCGAAAATTCCACGAATTCAAACCACTCACTTACTAAACGTTCCTCTTTAGCATGATTTTCTGCTAAAGCAACTCCTTCGAGTGAAGAAAAACCGTAAATAGAAACAAAATCCTTTATATTGGCAAAATATTCGAGCTACACATTCGTCTCCCTTCTTTTTATTTCTTTGCAACCTGAGAACGGAAAAAGCCTAATGGGTTTAGCCGCTGGCCACGGGATGTGACGTCACAAAATCGTATTTCCGCGGTGCCTGGTCACGTGGTATGACGTCATTGATGACGTCATCATAGGAGAAACATGATATATCTCAAGAAGTGATGAACCTCAGACAACCAAACTTGGGTGAAGTTGTCTAAGTGGCAAGGGGGTGCAACTACATGGTCACGTGGTATGACGTCATTGATGACGTCATCATAGCAGAAAAATGATATATCTCAAGAAGGGATGAACTTCAGACAACCAAACTTGGGTGAAGTTATCTAAGTGGCAAGGGGGGTGCAACTGTATGGTCACGTGGTATGACGTCATTGATGACGTCATCATAGGAGAAACATGATATATCTCAAGAAGGGATGAACCTCAGAAAACCAAACTTGGGTGAAGTTATCTAAGTGGCAAGGGGGTGCAACTGCATGGTCACGTGTATGACGTCATTGATGACGTCATCATAGGAGAAACATGATATATCTCAAGAAGGGATGAACCTCAGACAACCAAACTTGGGTGAAGTTGTCTAAGTGGCAAGGGGGGTGCAACTGCATGGTCACGTGGTATGACGTCATTGATGACGTCATTATAGGAGAAACATGATATATCTCAAGAAGGGATGAACCTCAGACAACCAAACTTGGGTGAAGTTGTCTAAGTGGCAAGGGGGGGGGGGGGGGGGTGCAACTGCATGGTCACGTGGTTTGACGTCATTGATGACGTCATCAAACGTGAATAGGTTTACATCGTTGAAGGGATGAACCTTAGATAACCACACTTGGATGAACAAGTGCTTAGTCACGTGGTATAACGGTGCAAGGCTATCTATTCATGTACAATGGCAACCTTTTTGTCTCGTTAAAAAAAATATGTAACCGGGAGCTCCGCTTTTAGCCAGTGGCTAAATCTATATATTATTACTTGACAAAGGCGAATTATTCAGCCCAATAAAATCCCCTCTTGTTCCTAAAGCCCGTGCTATATTTTGGGTTACCTGTGGCGTGGTCTGTTTACAGTGCATAGTGATGTTTGGCGCGCTGTCATCTGTTCACAGCTGTATGTTGTGATATGGCGGCCGGCAAGGGAAGAAAGCAGATAATTTATAGTGCTTCAACCCTCACATTGATCATCTTAATATGTCTACCAATCGTACACCCAACAGAGAGCAAGCGAGAAACTTTAGAGGGCCATCTGAAGCCGATTTTCTCCTTTGGAGTTCGTCATTCAGTTGAAGTGGTGGATGACTTCCCGTCTGCACGGAATTTCTACACGAGCTTTGTGAACCCGGCGAAACCTGTGTTAATACAAGGCGGAGCAAAGCTTTCCCCTGCCTACAAGCTATGGACTGATAAATATTTCCTCTCCTTCCCGGAGAGCAAAGAATTCGAGGTTACTGTGGAACAAGAGAAAATAGAAAACAGAACATTTCCAGCCGAGGACATTCCGTTTAGTTCGTTCATCGAAAGATACTCTAAAGACAACGTTTATATGGTTAACTCGGTCCCGGAGTTTTTGCGGTAAGATTTCATTGTTTATCTTATTATATTTACCAGCCAAGATTTACATAACTTCTCCACTGTCTCTATTCAGCGAGAAGTCTAAATATTTAATATTTGATTCCCGTTTTAGATCTGAGTTCAAGGAAGTTTATTTCCTAAGGTGTGATTAGCGGCACGTTTTAAGGCACAATTTACTTAGAGCCATCTGCTCAGTTGATTCGTTTTTGAGATGTCGTAAAATAACATGACCTTTTTTTCCTTGCTATAGACAGAATCCGCATAAAGTTTAGTCTGTTGTTGTGTAAAGTATGGTGTTTTATCCTTATAACAAAGGACTCGCAACGCGTGGCTACTTCACAATGCATTTGCTTTAGAACGTGTTTACGGTTGCACGAGTAGGTTCCTAAAACCATCCGCTGCGAGAATTAATTGCTTCTTAAAAATATTGAAATATATTTGTTCCTATTTCTGTAAAATTCAAAATTGGTATTATATTTTCCACAGCAAGCTTTTGTACGGAATTCTAATATTAGTTTCACTACATAGGGCTCAAAACATTGCTTATAATTTTAGCTTTCTCCACGGGGGACCAAGGGGTCAATTTTTTGCATGGGTGGGGATGGGGGACAGGTGCAGAACTCTTCGTAAGGTTCTAGGAGTTTTCTAGGGACCTTTTGCTTTAATTGGTTAAGTGTTGAGAGAAGTTTGCAGATACAATGGTGTAGCGAAGTTATAATATTAGGCAGATTTGTATTTCCAAGAATTTCTGAGACAGCGAGATCATGGTTAAATATGCAAGATTGAGAAAGCATTATCTGTAGATTTCCAAACCAGTTCAGAAAAAAAGATTCTCGCCTCTTTGGCAAATCTGACATTTTGAGAATCCACTGAATTTTGCAGAAGTCTGGATTATTTTTTTTAATAAACCCCTTCACCATTCAGTGCCCCTGATGTTGGGCATGGAAGCATTTAAAATAATTCTGGGTTGCCCCCACCACCCTGGAATTTCCTGGCGGGGGGATGCATATTTTAAATGCTGCTGCCCAATGTATGTGAAAACAATTCACCTGCAAAGTAATTTGATCTTCCATGCAGCAAAGACATTCTCATTCCACTGAGCATATCGTGTCCTGACATCACCAATGGAAATCTGGTACATGATGTAAGTATAAAGAAGGGGATTGGATTTGTACTTTGTATTTCTTTGCATTTCACTCCCACTTTTCATTTTACATATGTTTTATCACAGAGCATCCAGAAAAGATCCAAACTCTGCCACATATGGAACTGGAACTTCCAGGGGGGTCAATATATGGCTTATAATTCCCATTCATTCTTCCAATTTGTTCATTTCTTTCAACCTGGCTTGTTTGATTTGAGCAATTTTGTAAACAAGCAGTCAACAATGAGGTTACAGAAAACTAAAATATTGTCAATAGACCAGAGGCTGAACTTTGCTGTATCCTGATTTTTGGCTGCTAATTGCTCGAAGTTAAAAAAAAAATACTTATATAAAATATGATTACAGTTGCTGTATTTTTATATTGTATTTACAGATCATGTGGTTTAGCAGTGGTGGAACAAAGTCTGTTCTCCATAATGATTATGCCGAGAACATTATCTGTGTGCTGAGAGGAAGCAAGGAGTTCTTCTTGGTTGACAAGATTCACATGGAAAACGTATGTCATTGAAAACAAATATTGTGAGGTTCCAGAAAATATCCATCCCCTCCCCCCTCCCCCTGTTGAAAATTGACCCCCCTCCCCACCACCACCACCATCACACACCCCTCTGCAATTTCCAATCCCTTCCATCATGGGGGGGGGGGGGGGGGTGGATTAAGAAAACGATTTTCTAATTACTAGTATCTTTTGAAAGAAAATATTAATATTCTTAGCTTTTAATTAATTATATTGTACATATTTTTATTTTTATTTTGTTTACATAGTAGTTATTTATTTTATATGCAGATGTAAAGCTACCATGTAGAGAAACTGCAATAAAATCATTATTATTATTATTATTACTAAATTGTTTAACATTTATTTTGCAGGTCAATGTTTCAGAGAAAGGATATTCAGATGTGGATGTTGAAAGGTAGCAATACACTTGACAACTTAGTGCTTATCCTAATTGCTGAATAAAATTTTCTAAAAAACAATTACTGTGTTATTATTGTCAGGGTGGATCTGACAAGGTTCCCAGGCCTGTATAACCTGGAGCACTGGTATACAACTGTAGCTGAGGGCGACTGTCTGTATGTACCATTGCTATGGTAGGTACAAGGCAGTAGCTAGAAATTTTTGTCTGGGGGGGGGGGGGGGGGGGGGGGGGCAAGCCTTGGTCATCCTTTCTTTTTGCTGTGGGGCAAGCAGGTTTTTCCCCACATGTTGACACTAAAAATTTTACTTCGCTGGGGGGGGGGGGGGGGGGGGGATTGCCCCCTCTGCACCCCCATCCCCCCACTAGCTACAGCACTGTATGTGCCAATGGTAAATGAATGCCTCACCCTTCAAAACGTTTTTAGGGTTTTAGGGAGAGGGCCCAAGAAATGTGGGAAGTAGTGCCTCGAATGGCTGCCACCGGATTTCTCTCAACGTCTCTGTATCAAATCTCACGCATGTGTCAATGGCTGTCACCAGAGCTCTGGGTAGGAGAGTGGCCAGCAAAGGCCCTCAAATCATTCTCGTACCCAGAGCTCTCCAGCTCTTCACCTCACCTCGTGGTGGAGTCTCTGGTGACAGCCACCTACGCATGCTCAAAAGAAAATGATGGTTTTATGCCTCACAGTTACTTTTAGAGCGTTCAAGTCGTTATTTTGACAGACACGTTTTTATGAAGCGAGATTAAGCTACTTTTATGTACGCGTGCGCGCCATTTCAGCCAATCAGCGAAGGCCCTCAAATGGGTGTCACCAGAGCCTCCCCTGCGAGGCGGGGAGCTCTGGAAGTACGAAAATGGCAAGCACTCTAAATAATAACGCTCCCTCCCTTCCTCTTCCTCTCTCTCTCTCTTTCCAGGGTCCACCAAGTCACGTCACGTGACCGGAACCTCGCAGTGAACATCTGGTGGAAGAACAACGTCACTGTCAACTTCACGCGTTGCACGGAGCATGCGCAGATTAGCTTAAAAGACGTGGAATTCATGGGCTTTGATAAGTTATACGAGGCGCAATACGAGATGATCAAGTAAGCTCTGAAGAAGGCAGCTATCCCTCCGACTAACACGCGATCTCAGTTGTCTACAATGTTGTCCAAGCGGACAATATGCATTCAGATGGGATAATCTGTTTTCGTATTCATTTTCAGGAGTCGTCTACGGCACAGGATCAAGAGGACTGGAGCGCTCTCGCTGGAGGACATGATGGATATATTTCATGTACGTTTTTTTTTTACCATCACCTTCGCCTAAAGTTCGACCCTTCGCTCTTGATCGTAACTCACGTTGCGATATTTTTGCTTATGCAATAACTGCCAAGCAAAAAGACGTTTTCTCCAAGGTTCCAAAAAGACAACGTAGGCCTTCTTGACTTCTTAAACAGTTGTGACGCTGTGACAGTGCCTTTTGTGTCTGACTCGGACGTTCTCGCACGCTTGTTTGTGTGATGGTGGCGTGCGTTGTCATGGAATCGCTCACCTGCACGTGTTCCTGAGAAAGGAAGCAACCAATCACATTATTCGATTTTGGAATTACGAATCGAGAAAATCTCGAGGTGAATTCAGAAGCGTCTCTCGCAAAGTTAGGTACGATCGAAAGCGAAGGACGGCTGAAATTCAGGCTAGTCCGCGGGTCGATACCTCCGCATGAGTTGACGGACAATGCGGCGACAAGAGTCGACAATTACAAGGAATTTATAATACATGCAATCTTATTATGGAAATTAAATTGGCCAATTGCGCCACAATCTCATTCCCAGAGTGCTGTGCGTCAGCAAATATTCAATGACGCATGCGCAGAAATAGACGCCTCTACATTGTCTTTTTTCAGATACGATAATATACACTTAATAACTGCTCCCGCAGTAAGTGTTTTATTATATAGCATAAAGAAAATACACGGAACAAATAGTCCGCCGAAATGTCCCGCTCTAGCGATATCGCCCGCGCGGGCAACAATTTTTGAATTGTGACTACACTCGAGTTTGTACTTTGCCACATGACCATGATAGAATCAATCAGAGCGCGCGCTTTGATCGAATTAGCGCGAATTATATAATAAAAACTGTTAGAGCCTTTCCCGTCGGGTCTACAGTGAGAAGATCGAGCTAGAGATGTTACAAATGGGGCATGGAATCATCCTTTAATCAACGCAGAACGGGCACTCCTGTCCTGTTTTGCTCTGTTTAATTTCCAATTAGTGTTCTTTGACATAAACTGTAAACTCTTTCCTGTAGCAAGCAGACCTGGTGTTGGATCCGGACAAAGGTTTCTCACAGGAAGTGAAGCTGGTTTTGAAAAAGGTGAGTTACTTTCAATAAACACCTTAAAATCAGCATTGATTAGCTGTTTGTGCTTGCGTTCACTTGATTCACACTAGACGCAAGCGTAAGCGCAAAGGAATTGATTTTCTTGCGCTTGCGTCGGCGCTTGCGTTCCAGTGAGAACCAGCATTAATTGTCTCTAGACCCTACTTCGGGACGAAACGAACTTACCTTGGGTGCAGTATTAACGAAGACCCTATGCATATCCCACAGGTTTTCATAATGTTGGACCAATATTCGGCAGACAATGTTATCACAATGGAGGACATCGAAAAGCTCACTGACAAGGTATCTGTTGTCGGCATTGTAACAATAAAGTCGCTCTCAGCACGCTTGCTTACGCCCAAATGCGTTATCAATTCAACGAATAAAAGAAAAAAATGCAGTTATTGATAGTCACCTTTTAGACAGACACTACCATACCTGTCAACCCCAGACGTTCTGAAATCTGGAGAATTCGTCGGAACCTCTCGTTTTCCCGAGTATTTCCCGGATCTTTCCGAGTCCCTTCGGAAAACCGTCCGAACTCTCTCCGAATCTTTGCCGATGGCGCGGACTTCCGTTAACTTTTTTGTGTCTGACTATGAATAATAAAATATGGTAAAAAACCGGGAGATTTCATGCTTTGACCTGGAGACCGGGAGATTTCTTAAAAAAACCTGGAGACTCCCGGGGAAACCTGGAGAGTTGGCAGGTATGGGCATACTGACGCCACTTTTGCATTGCCTTCTTTTTCGTAAGTCGTTTAAGAGCCTGTGTCCAAATATTGGCGTGAGTTGAGATTCACAAGCGTTGTTTTCATATCAAACAATCCCTGACGACATTGTCGTTTTTTAACACCTTTAGCAAGAACATGATGAAATTTTGAATGAAAACGTGCAGGAATTGCAGAGACTCGAGCCCTCGATCTGTCCACCATTGAGCTTGGCTTGGTAACCACGCTAGATACCCCACAGCTAACCCGCGCGCGACTCGACCCAGTCCTCCAAAGATGCATTCAGCAAAACGGCAATAGTCCAGTTTCGAAATAGGCATCGACGGCGCATAAATACAGTGGGAGCCTCAGTTTGAAGTAGAAAAAGTTATGAATACCGACGAGAAACTGCTGAAGCTTTGAATGGAGACAATATACAAAACTTCTTGGACTCGTTGGTATTCGTAACTTTCGGGTTCAAATCGAGGCTCCCACTGTATTTATGTGCCTTTGATGCCTATTCAGCAGTAGATTAGAGAATTCGAAACTGGACTATTCATTGATATGTCACCAGGACTGGGAGGACGTCCGATTGCTGTTGAATGACATGGTGCGTATATTGGGCGAGGAGGAAGAAAGAGAAGCAGAGGCCCAAGGCGATGACCATGTGCATGGAGATGAGGGAGCTGGGGACGGGGAGACTGAGGACGAGTCAGCGACACGAGACGAGTTATAATGCACTGCGCATGCGCAAGGAATGCATTGCGCATGCTTGATAATTTAGTATCATTCTGGTCATTCTCGAACCCAGAGCTCCCCGGCGAGGTTACGAGCTCTGGGTTCGAGAATGCCTAGATCTCATACCCCGTGAGAATGCGCTAGACAAACCAGTAGCATGAATATTGTAAAGATATAATTAATCTAAGGCCTAGGGCATACGTCGAGTTTAGGGTAGCGTCGATTACATTTTTGTTTTAAGATACCGACTCATTACACTTTCAAATAACAAATTATCTATTGTTTTAAATGCATTCGACGCGACTCTAATTCGACGTATGCCCTAGGCCTAAGAAACATTCGTGATGAGTTAAAAATGGAGGTCTCTCATACACAGCTCGCTGGTACGTTAATACGAATATAAAAAATATGAGGAAACAGATTGAATAAAAACTTATCCGTTTCGGAAAACCAAACAAAAAAGATGGTGGCATTTTCGTAAAGGATATGAAGTATGTACTAGATGCAAAATAGTTTTAATTGTAAATAAAATCCACTTTTCTTTGGACGTTTATAAAGCTGTTATAATTATAGCAACAAAAAAGAGGCATTCGGCCATGAGGAAAAATATTGATTATCAATACCGTACAGTATATTGAATTAAATACGCAAATAGTGTTATATAACGAGAACACGGTAAGCACTAAGCAGCCAAAGGGAGAGCTATAAAAATAAACACGAAATTTGATAAACTGCCTTGTTTTGATCCTTATCTTTAATCAAATACGCGTCGCCCTTTTTTCTGGGCAGTTATGATATATTCAATAAAAGTTATGAGCACTGCGTTCACAAAAAGAGCAGTAAGCACTGCTTTGTTTAAACGACAATAGGTTTTATAGTTCGCCATCAATATGTAGGTAAGCTTATATTATTAGAAAAATCACAGCATATATTCTACCAGCAAGGATCGCTATCTGCTTTCTCGATGTCTTATTTCTGTGTTGTTTTTCAAAGGTAAAATATCAGACCAAGTCCGTCAAAGCTTGACTGTCAGAGGTTGTGGTTATTATTAGTTTAATTGAGAGTTGATCTTGAATTGTTTAAATTGTTCTTAACAACGTGTAATTAAAATGACAACAAAAGAATCAAATAAATCCGCGGTGAAGTACCGAATTAATTGACCCAAATAAAGCGCTGTCTGATTTGTATTCCGTTCAAGTCTTGCCAACGATTCGAAAACGACTCTTGTTTGTCACAGTCATTAACGCGTGTCGCCTCTTGGAAGATGCAATGGGAGTCAAGTAGGAGCAGACGAAGGGTTTCAAATCGTTCTCATGCTTCTAACAATCACACAGGGCTACCACCCGTTACTGTTCAACATGGAATCATATCGGAGGATAAAATATTCAGTTTGGAGTCGAAAAGTGGACTGCGAAATGGTCAAAAGACGAAGGGCAAAGGAAAAGGAAAGTATGAAGCCCTTATGCAGTCATTCACTGACCTTAAAGTTGAGTACTTAAATTTAGAAAACGAGAAGAATAAACTGGAAGTCGCTTTGTTGAAGGGCGAGGAAAAGTACGCGAGGTTGGAGGAAGATTTTAACGAGTTACGGCAGAGGTACTCAGAGCTGGAACATCTCGAACAGTGGGGGAAAATAATCCGGGAGAAAACCATGGAGATTCACAGACTACAGGAGGTCATCAAGAAAATGCAGACGGATAGAACTGAGGCTTTGAACGAGAAAATCACGGCTGTGGTTGCCATTGACAACTTGAGGTCGAAACTGAGGAAGAGGAGAAAAGAAGTGAGTGATATCCGAGCGATAGAGAAAACACAGACCAAAGCGCGGGTTCTGGGCGAGACGGAAGGGCTTAGAAGGGAGAGAGAGATAGCACTCGCTCAACTGGCACAGAGTGAAATGATGGTGGGGCGATTACGAGCAGAGGTAAGAATGTGCGTTCTGCCCTGTTTACATTGGAACGCGTGTGCCACGGTTCGTTATGCCTTGTTTACAAGGGCGCGTGCCAAGCTACTGAGAACTGTTCGTCGCGAGTCCGCATGGCAGTTCATTTAAGGGTTGGTACACACTGTACGAATGCAAGCGCAGTACAGTTCATTTAAGGGTTGGTTCACACTGTACGAACGCAAGCGCAGTACCCAAGCTCAAGGCAAGTGTAAATAACAGCGACGCAAGCGTAAAGATCAACATTTTAATTCTTGCGCTCTTCATGGGTCTCGATTTTCTTGCGCTTGCGTTCCTGTGAGAACCAGCTTAGACACTTCCGTTTATGCAAACAAAAGTTACCACAGGTATTCTTTTTTGTGAACTTTCTCTGCCTGGTAAACCGTAATCCAGCGGAATAGGAGACGAGCCACTCCTCCACTAGTTGATAGTTTATTCTTTTATTGAATGGGATGCTTATAAAACCTATGCTGAACTTTTTTCAGAAGAAAATGTTTGTTTGTGCACCGTCTCGGTGCATATGACTACCATAGGTACGGTACCCCAATTCAGCCAGTAAGAATGGCTAGCAGAGTCAATGCGCTCTCAGACATGTACATTAGATGTCACCAGAGCACAAAACAAAACAAAAGATTGTGGTGGTATAGAGTCCTAAAGTGTGACGTCACAAATTTGAAAAATTTCGAATGTCAGATTTTTGTCCACGAATAATGAAAGACCAACTCCAAAGAACGTTGCATGCAAAAAATGAGGTGAGTCGGTTGAAAGGCGATCGAGATATGGCACGGTGAATACATAATTTTCTTTAAAAAATCACTGTATTTTAACCCAAAATACAGTGTAGTCCGGTCAATTAGCCCGAAAAAGCCCGAACCTGGAAAAAATTAGCAACATGGGAAATTTTTGGTACTAATTGTCAAAAACATATGTAGGAAAAAGATATCCAAATTTCGTAGAAATCCGACCGGGGAAGTTGGTTAAATTTTTGGTTTTACCCGCGACGTCAAGGGCGCCTTTAGTTTTCGGCGGCACTTCGACACTGAAAATACAGAAACTGGGAGTTTATAGACTGTACAGATGAAACCGGGGAAGATTTAATAAGGTTTTTCGGTTGAAACAAATAATTTCTGAGCGATGAGTTTCGGCTAAGATCAGTTTATTTCTTTTATTTCTTTTAGCGAATAATATTCGAACTTTAGCGGGAAATACAAGGATCATGTGGGATTTGTCAAAACTCAGAATTATTTAGTTATTATTTTGCAGAATTGGTTATAAACAAACACAAAATTCACATATATGCAATCACATTATGCAAACAGAAATTGCTCGATATCTCGTTCAATATCACACCGAGTTACGGCTCTACAGTCCATAGCCCTACTTTCGAATTGTTCGCTTTCATTGTCTAAGTACCACCGAAAACAACGGGCTTTCCTTCGTGCAGAAAAACCCAAATTTAACCAACTTCCCCCGAACGGATTTTCACAAAATTTGGACACGTATTTGTCACATATGTTCCTGAGAATTTGCTGTATAAAAATCCCATGTTGCAATTTTTTCCAGGTTAAACGCTAAATTGACCGGACTAGTGATTTGTAAAAGAAAACTATGTATTCAGTGGGCCATTCTCGGTCGCGTTTCAACCGATTTGCCTCATTTTTGGTGTGTAGCTTTCATTCGACATGCTCCTTCGAAATCAACATGCTCAAATCGAAAATGTGTTTTATTTTGTGACGTCATCACTTTAGGACTCTATTTCAAACGTCCATTATTAGGGACGGCAAAAATTCAGGCTAGCGCACCAATAGATGGAGGCTCCTGATAAAGGAGCCCTGCAACACCTCTACCACCACCAATAGACCAAATCGGCTAACGGTGTTTACATCTTGTTGCCACCCAATTAAATCCAATTCAGATCATGTGATGATTCCTTTTGGGTGCTGGAATCACGATCTGAATTGGGTGGCAACACACGATGTAAACACCGTTAGCCGATTTATGTTCTATGACGTCAATACTTTTATCTTTATCACACTATCGTTCAGATACGCGATCACAAGCGACTGAGCGAGGAGAAGACCAGAACCATGAAGGAACTAGAGAAGAGGCACATCAACAAGGAGAGACAAATGGACGACACCAGGAAGAATCTCGTCATCGCCAAAATGAAGATGGCGACGCAAAAACTTTTGCACTAAAAGCTGGAGTCCATTAACTAGGAGCGTCCATATAGGGGTAGGAAGACTTGCAGTGGTGGCGAAATGAAAATGAAGCAGGTCTGGGAGTTATTTTTAGAACAAATATTTGCCGCTTGAATAACCTTCTCTGAACAAAGCATGCACTACCAGCTTCCTAGTAGCGCTGTGCACAGATTCTTAAATTAGATCACGAGACTCAGAAATCCTCTGAAATCCCATTCAGAAAGATCGCGCTCGAAATACAAGCCAGGATAGGAGTACAAACAAGCTCTGCTATAATGAGTGGAGCTATCAGTTTACTAATTTCTTTTTATCGTTCTTTATGTATCAGTCAATTCCAGCGCTGACCATGCCGCCCCCATTCCCCCCCCCCCCGGGCAACCCCGGGATTTTGGTCATTTCTAAAAATAAAACTGAAGATTCCCCACCCCCCGGCTAGCAAAAATGCAAAATACCCCACGGCGGGGAACACAAAAAGCGGAAAAATGCCCCACCCCCGGGACGAGAAAAAGGCGGTAGGATTCCATCGACTCTGCGTGACACTAAGCTTCACAACAAAAACTTCAACTCCATTTATACTGTCCGAGCATTTATAATTCGTTTCAGTAAATGTACTTTAGTTTTCTCGTCTTTGAACGAGTTCTCCTTCACTGAAAGTGAGACAAAATATAAATAAAGAAGGTGAAACTAAGGTTTTAGTACAATATTCTATTTGCAGAGCAACTATTTGACAGTTATGTCTTTTATAGTGTCAATTCATTTTTATGTTTTTCCACTGAGATGAAATTGCGAAATCTGTTTCTTCTCTATAGAAGACGTTAACTGCGAAATGTGCAAATGTGTCTTCCCCAAACGTGGTGTATACGGGCCATGCTCTGCATTATATTTTATATGGCGTTATTTTCTGTAACTGGGACTTTGTAACTGCCAAACGATAGTTATTGTAACTGGTGTTGTAGTTCGCAAAACCCGACGCGCTTGAGATTAGAAAACCAAAATTCCCCACCCCCCTCCCCCGGGGAAAAACAATTCCCGACCCTAGGACCAGCAAAATTTTCAAAATTCCCCACCCCAGGGAAGGCAGCGGTGCGCAAATGCCCCACGGTGTCCCGGGGGGGGGGGGGGGGGGGGGATGGTCACCGCTGGAATTGACTGATACATTAGAAAGAAAAAACTGAGAAAATGGGAGAAAAGTATATTTGCTTGTCCGAGTGGTTATTAAGCCAAGTTTCCATATAGTCTTATCTGTCGCATCAGTAGTCAACCGTGAAACAAAAGAATAATTCCAATTTCCATTGCTTCACGGTCGACTGATGAGACAGATACGACAGATAAGACGATATGGAAACCAGGCTTTAGTGGGACGCCATCTGTGCGCAGCGCTATTGCTTGGGCGCGATTGTGTGACGTAATCACTGCATGGAAATTTCAAACTTTAACGAAAAATCATTCAGGCTTTATTTTACGCTATGGATACATAATAATGATAACAATAATATTTATTACCTATATCGGGAGATGGACGCTCCCAGGTAAAGCGCTTCTGCTCAAAGTTAATGTAAAGTAAAAAAGTTGGTGTCCCTCCCCCGCCCTCCACCTCGTCCTTGTAGTGGCGCAAAAACCTCCCCCACACATCGTACAAGTTCCAGATCCAGTTATAATTACAATGCGGACAGATTTGAACACTTGGTCATTGTTAAATATTTGTAATATGTCACTTTCATTTTATATGCTTGGTCCTAACGTGTAATTCAGTATTTTCTGCAATGGCAAATGTGAATAAACAATTGTTATTTTTATTATTATCATGATTGTTGTTGTTATTGTTATTATTCAGCGTGTTTGCTAGAATTTTTCATTCCCAAGGGGGGGAGGGGGGAGGGGCAAGCAAGAGCAGTCTTTTGTTCCACAAAAGAATAACAAATTAATAATATTTTATTACTGCTATCTTCGTTTATGCTTAAACAATTGCAATTTACTTGCTAGTAATATTCTAGCCATTATTATATAAATAATTTCTTACATAGCATCACCAATACAAATACCTATTTTGATTAACATCGTAGCTGTTACATTTCTTACTGCAATTTTCATAACTCTGCGAACTTTATGCCAACTAACAAACCACGGTTTGGCTTCCGTCAATCAAACGAGTGAACAGCTCTGGGTGATTTGATTTTCCACCATGATTAAAATGCAAACAAAACGAAAACATCTTGCGCCTGTCTTAAAGGTTTGATTGACGGAAGCCAAAACGCAGTTAAGCGTTCGAAAATGTTAAGTATGGGAGTTCGCAGAATTGTGAAAATCGCAGTTAAAAAAACTGTTTTACAGTCAGCTGTGTAAAGTAGAGCAATTTCCATAAACCCTCGACTGTATAGCAAGCGTTTCCCGCGGGTTTCAGGTCAGAGACCCTCCTCTCTGCAGTTTTTCCCTCGCTCTATATTTCGCGCGGCCAAATAATCGAAAATCCCACTTTCAGGCTTTTCTCTGATCCTAAAGACCCTTCACACGGCGCGATTTCAGCTGCGATTTTTGAGGTGATCGCCGGCCGGCGATTTTGCCTTACTATATTTGCCAGTTTGTTGGCGGTCTGAAGAAATCGCAGTGGAATTTGAACATGTTCAAAAAGCAAGTGAAATCTCCATAAGATCGCCGACCGTTCACACCGCGCGATATGACCGTCACAGTAATCGCACTTCAAATCGCAGCTGAAATCGCGCCGTGTGAACGGGCCTTAAAACTCCACGGAAACGCTTGCTACGGAGGCTACATAAACCCCTGAAACACACTTTAGTGCAAAGAACGTGATTACGCGCTAAATGCATTGTTGTCTTTTGCAGTGGAATTTGAACATGTTGTCTTGAACATGTTGTCTTGACTATTACTTTAATCAATATGACTAATACACTTTGTTTCACGAGTTTGTTGAAATCGCTCCATCGCGCTTCGAACGCAAGCAGGCGATTATAAAAAAAAACAGTAACCGGCCCAGATGGTTAATTTCAGTGGCTCAATAAATGCTTATGTATGGGATCCGATGAAAAGTAGCCGGCAGTGAAACGTAAATAGAGTTTAAGTAGCCGGCGGAGCTCTAGCAGTCGCTGGCTTGTTCTGACAGCACTTCTAACAGCGCAAGGTCAACCTTGTCTCGGGTCCAAACGGAGGCTGTTGCGCAACTGTGAATACAGAATTATGAAAATCGCTGTAAGAGGATACACTCGTATCCTGGCGTTTCGTTTTATGGTTGCGCAGCGTAGGATAGCGGGAGTATCCAGGGGGTAAACACCACTACTTCTTGCGCTAACCAGGCACATCAGAACCCACTGCTGGGTTTCACATCGTGAGTGCCTGGGGCGAATTCCTTACACATATTACGATGTGACCTACATACAAGGAAAGAGCATGTTGACCTGTACAAAATGCCGAAGTTTGATGCTAATCGGGTGAATACTGAACGAGATACAGCCATTCAAAAACTCTATTATTCTATTATTTAACAGGAATTGTATGAGAGTCCGGACGCGGCGTCCGGCAAACCATACAAATCTTCTTAAATTTTGGAGTTTTTAAATGGCTGTATATCGACCATATGGCTGTATATCGATCTAAACGCCGGCATTTTATATACTTCAACATGCTCTTTTTTGTTAATATGTAGGTCGTATGTTCGTAATTTTAATATTAAAGTATTCGCTCCAGGCAGACTCACGATATGAAACCCTGCAATCGCTCGAACTTGCGACGGCTACAGTCGCAAAAACGACAAAAAGTGTTCACATTGCAACTAACTGTCAATTAGTCGCAAAACATCGATTGTTGCGTAGATAATTATTCAGGTTTGCCCCCAGCTATGGGACTAGAACTTCTCTTTCTGCGACCAATGTATTCTACCAAGCGCAAAAATGCCACTGCTCTTTTCTGTAAATTCTAGCCATGTTATCCCTGCTGGAATGTGAGTCTAGAGACAGTAGGGCAAAGTGCTGTACCATACCACGACATAGGTATATGCCACCTTATATTTAAAATACTTATAGTCTACTTGTCCTGTTCCTAATACCCTTCATCTGAACTACTGTACGGCGATTGCTGGTGGGCTTTCTTGGAGCTGTCAAACAAAAGAGATTAATTTTGAAAGGTAAGGATTCCAGAGCTGGAAATTGCAACCACGTGGTCGCGTTGGCGACCACAAATCAGGGCTAGGCATCTAAAAATTTGAACTTAGGCGCTAGCTGGCGACCGAATATTTTGGTACTCTTTTCAAGCTTGATGCCACCTGGCGACCAAACGTTATGTTCAGGTGACCAGTCTTTTGCACTTGGTCTCCAGCTGGCGACTAAGAAAAAAAAAGTTAATTTCCAGCCCTGGGATGTGGGGTTAACTCCGGTGTAATAACCATTCCCAGAGGACACCTTTGTGTTCATTTCTTATTTCATCCTGATTCGTTCTACCAAACAAAGGAAGCTTTGTGACGCAGTTCGTGCGCACTCACAGGTTATTACACCGGAGATAAGCCGGGATGTGACTAGCCTAACGGCACTATGTAAATAGCGGCGCGATAGAGAGGTCTGTACAAAAGACCAATGTCTGATATTTCCCGTACAGACCGAACAAGTGAGGTCAATAATTCGTTTATTATATGCCTCATTTAAATTTGAATTATATTTTGTCCAATGTCCGGCCTTTGATGGTTTTTATTTTCCTTCCGTTCACGCGCGCCACGCGTTACTTTTATCTTCTTTTTTCAGTATTATATTTCCCTGCAACTTTTGCAGTAACTTTTAAGCAAAAACTTTGAAGCGAAAAAAAACAGCGTACAAGAATTGCGCAAAACGCAAAACATTCTTCATCCGGGATACGGGGCTAAAAACGGAAAAATATAGCCCGTGGGCAATACTCAAAATACAGTTCATGCACGAGCCAATCAAAGGATTGTCAAGCCATATAATAAGAGCCACGTATTGATGAAATCGATCAATCAATATGTTTATTAAGAAGCTAATAAATGATAAAGGAAATATGATGTATATCGAGTCACGACAGAGACAATATAATAGATAATAGACATTAGCATAGACTATAGAATAAACTCGACTTAACTAGTATAGACTACACTGCACTAGATTAGAAATTTCTAGACAAGAATAAAAGGCGTGGCTTACTTGTAAATCATGTCTTCCTCGTCCGACTCGTTCAACATGGAAAACGTTGATGGCTCGCGAAAATACGAATCTGTTTGATTAAAAAGAAAAATAACAACCATAAGCGCATTCCACATGGCTGCAAGAAGCCCCAACATACAGCTGGCCAATCATAGACGAGAGAAATTCAAGTTACCGCTGAATGGTTTCCCCTTCAGCCAATCAAGGGGCAAGTAAAACCACTGTCACTCGTTGAGCTCGTGGCTTGTTTCTTTGTAAGCGAAGCCAAGTAAAACAACTATTACGTGGTGAGCACGTGATTACTAAATACACAGCTGCGTTTAGCTCAAAATATGTTTGGTTGATATATATGGGCGACCAATGAGAATGCAAAGTAAACGCACATACAAATAATTTTCGACACTTGTCTGAAACCCGCTATCCACAAAACATTTCTGGAAGCACAAGGACACACGGAACACAATAGGTTGCGTCCCGTCTCTCTCCTCCCTTAGCACCCCGTTGTGCACCCCCCCCCCCCCCCCCCCCCCCCCCCCTGCGTCTTACCGTATAAGGCGTTTTTGGCGGGGGAGTACACAAATGCCATGGTGTACAGGTAGAAATTCAGCAGGCCATAGAACGTCAGGAATTCCGCTGGTGGATAACAGTCAAGGAAACAAAATATGTTGGCATGACTTAGCGAATGAAAACTAGAAGCCAGATAACACCGAAGGGCGAGGCATTTAATTCTGAAGAGGGAGACTGAAGTGAGATGGAAACCTAGGGAATTGGAGATATTTTCCCCGGCGTTTTACAACGCCGTGATGATATGTTTTTCGTAGGATAGCAGAAAAAAAAAAACATATGTATCGCTCCTCATATCTAGGCTCGCATATGCTTCACCTCTGGTTGGTGCGCTCACTTTGTGGTGGGATACCTGTGGTAGCGCATGTCACAGGAAGTCAGGTAAAACAGCCCTCATGATTATAAGGTGCGCGGCAGCAATTTGCGCCATCTAAAGCAGCCCGTAAGTCCTCCAACCTCTCGTTGTCTGGCTCATCTCCAGTGTAAGAACTCACCAGCTGCGTCACAAAGCTTTCTTTGTTTGGTAGAACGAAGGTTGGACCAATCATGATTAAATAGTAACTAAACACAATAGGTGTCCTCAGGGAATGGTTCTTACACTGGAGATGACCCCGTTGTCTCTCCTTGTCGCGTCTGTCGACCGCTTTGAAATCAATAGGCATTTTGCAGCATTCAAAAAAGAGCCCATGGCAGCATCAAGGGGCCTCTCACCTCTGTGCACCGGGTTCGATTCCCAGTCGGGGTCAGTTGGGATTTTTCTCTGCTGTTTCGAACTAACTTTGTGTTCATCGTGCGTTGAAGTGATTCGTCATTTCTCCTGTGTTTCATGTCTTTCGGATGAGACAATAAACCGAGGTCCCGTCTCTCAATACACTACACCAAAGCTGATCATGAGGGACGTTAAAGAACCGCTGGGCTTGCTCGGTGACAGAACTCACTACAATGTTATGATATGTAACCCCACTCATGATTGTAAACTGCACTGTAAAACTGCAGTCCGCATCTTAGAGATCAGACATCTGACTCACAATTTGTAAAGCGCTTAGAGCCTATGGAATTTACATTTTTTACATTTTACATTTTTTATCAATAAAGGATATAGTTTTTGTAGTGTGTCTCAAGCTCGGCAATAAAGTTGTCCTGTAGCACGGCCGTGCCGAATCTGAGGCCAGTAATGATCAGGCTGATAATGAGCACGATTAACATAAGCGCCGTCAGGAACTTTAGACGGATGTCTGTGGACACAACAAAATAGATAATCAACAAATAAGGAAGTGCAAACTAAGACTTTAAAGATTGACAATCTTGAGCGCTGCCATGATTACTGTATCACTAAGGGTTCAGAATGTCGAATCCGGATTTGGACTGAATCTCCGTTTTCGGATTCGACGTGAAATTTCATGGACTTTTGTAAAACGAAAGAAACACTGAATACGAAAAAGATGTTTTACCATGGTAAGGACGAAGGGCGCACGCGTGATGATAGCTAACCACTGACCCAAAGTATTCTTTGCGAATCCTTTCCCAAAGAAAGGCAAGGATTCAGAATCCGTCGAATCCGGATTTGGATTGAATCTCCTGAATTCCAGACGAGAGTGGATTCGGCGGATCCAGAATCCTTATATGGATTTCTCAAAAGAAACGAAGAATCCGAATCCGGATTTTCCCAAAGAAAGGTACCCTTTTTATTGCAAGTTAGTTTAAACAAAAGGAATCTTTTAAATTGGCAAGGCAGTAAGTTGGCCTGATCCCAGGCGTTCCTCTGATGCAGGGTTATCAACTGGTTCACTTACCAAAATAAGGCATGGTTTGAGATCACTGTATGCCCGGATCAGAAGGTAGATCAGGTAAACGAGGTACACCGCACCGATTGTGAAGAAAAACACCTTCAAACCCTAAAAATCGCAACAAACAGTCTGTTAGCAAAGCTTACTTATGAATATTTGACAGTCTTGATTCTAGGGCACGCATTTTTTGCGCAATGTGCAATTCCAGACAAAGGAGGCTGTCACGATACGCGCATGCTCCAGGAACGATCACTGAGCAAAACTATTTAGACCATCCTATCAGAAAACTGTTGAAGAATATGTAAACGTAAACATTTGGTCGGATGGATCGAGAAATAGCGAGATTGAAACGGATTGCTTTCGTGGTTTTCAGCCTTCGCTGGCCATCGTTACGGGACGATACTTCTTTGCTTTGAGATGCGCAGAACAACTGCGCATTTGCGTGACAGCCTCCCTTTAAATGAAGAATTCTGGTCTGTATTCTTACCATGAAATGTCCGATGTCAATCTTGTATTGATAAGTTGGATCCAGTAGCTCATTGTACCTTTAACGGAAGGGAAGCATTATTAAAATCCAAGTGGCGGATCCGGAAGCTCGACTACATGCCATTCCAGTTCTAATATTTAAAAATCTATACTTGTTGTTGCACTTACTGCTGCCATGACGACAAAACAAATGCTGATATCCATAGCAACCCAACAATAAGGAGTTTGGGGAAGTAGAAGGACAAGAACTTTCTGTCATTCTGAAATCAAAAAGAAAGATAGAGCGGATTTAGAGCGGATGAGTGTCAAAAAAGTAATCGCAATTAAAATAAATACAGTTAGGCAATAGGAAACGAAACAAATTCAACAACCAACGAATCAGGGGACAAAGTTACTATGACTTGCGTTACAGGTACGGCTAGGTGGCGCAGTGTGTAAGTCTCGACTTTTCTCTGTCCCGAGTAGCTTGCTTATAGCTTTGAATTTTTTTCCAAATGGCGCTCTGATAGAGAAAGGAGGTAAAGCCGTGCACCGTGGATCTTCTGTCAGTTGAATTACTGCTACGAACTATCCAGGTATGTTGCTTTACTTTGCGTTTTGCTTTAGTGTGATTTAGTAGCTCGTGACTCAAGGGTATCCAATGGCCTGAACAGAACTCCAGTCATTTTTGGGTCACTACTTGGTACTTTAATCTCTTTCTTCTGCTTTGGGTTGATAAACACAAAAAACACGCGACAAAAATAAGCCTAAATGATGTTGATGACAGCTGTCAGTCACCTGTCTGATGCCATGAAATGCGCACAACCAGAACAGCAACAGAGCACACAGGAAGGACGCCTGGAAGAGGGAGTCAAACATCCCTGGGACCCAGCTGTTCACCAGGAAATTCAGGGGGAAGATCGGATCTGAGAAATGAAAAATAGAAACTCCGTGTAAAACAGAAAACGATAGCAAAGAGGAAATAGTGAGAGAAAAAACTTTCAGTGTCACTGTGTGGGATGGCTAGGAAATCTCAAAGAGCAGCCATTTTTCTAGTCTGAAGTTCAGCTGTCCCTTCTCTCTCGAGCGTACTTCACTTTGCGAGAGGAGACGTCTGAATTCACCACGAGATTTTCTCATCCATTATGTAATTACTGACCCAAAATCGGTCAGTAGAATCTGATTGGTTGCCTTTCTCAGTAAGACGTGCAGGTGAACGACTCCATGACAACGCACGCTCCCTTTAAACCAGACAACCAGGCGCCACAACTGTTGAATAAGGCGTGCGTTGTCTTGGAAACGTTATAAAAATAACGGTTTTTACTTGGCTGTGTTTACATAATGGACGAGACTTCTCCTCTCGCAAATTGAGGTAGGAGACAGCGAAGGGATGGCTGAGAATTTGTTCAAGTATTTGATTTTTGAAAAATGTTGTTTTGGTGCAGGGCTCGAGACTGCGACCGATACGGTCGCAAAAGCGACTAGATTATTCTGTTCTGCGACTAAAAAATACGCGTTAGTCGCAAAATCGCGAGTGAAAAATATAATAAGATGTGATACAAGAGTTGAGAAGGGCTGCTCTGAATTGCCCTACTTTTATTGATATTCTATACAAAAATGTCACGTTAACGAAGCCGCGAATATGCTGTACGCCTTAATTGAGAAATAAAACTTCTGACAAGAAGTACATTTCTTTACGCCTTATTGTTTTGTTTGTTTTTCACCTCAGCGTTATACATGAACCAGTATAACCAGAAACATATAAGTGAGTTGAAACGTGTAACACACATACATTGCTTTAGTGCCAAGCTGCGGAATATTCGCAGAATAAACAATTGAACTGATTTTGAAAATAATGTTGTTGAAAGACTTCAAGATGTTAAATGTTAGTATATTATCACTTTCCACTGTTGCTCTACTTTATTTAAGCGAAAAATGAAATATCATGCAAAGTTATATGTTTCTGATATAACTTTATCTAACAAATAAATACAAAATAAAAGCAACAAACTAAAGCATTTTTTATTCAAATTTTTTTTAGAAAATGCGACTAACTTTTCCCATTTTGCGACTAAAATTTAAGAGCCAGACGCAAAAATGCGACCACCATTTTTGTTTAATTTCGAGCCCTGTGGTGAGACATGTAAGCTTACCATTGTACAAAAGGAGGAGTGGAAGAAGAAGAGACATCCACCTAAAAAATACAGGAAGGATTACAAAAATTGCATCTTGTTTTGAAATTGTTGGATGTCCTCAAGCAAACTATGATGAAATGGCTAAAAGGTGCAGCTCTTTACGACACCAATGCTATGGACATACTGTAGTACAATCTTGCTGGACGAAGAAAACAGATTTACTCAAGTTTGCTAGCGAGCAATTCTTAGCAAAAATGGCGTAAACCGACAACCGGTTAGCGCAGTGGTAGAGCGCCAGGCTAATGTGCGGGTTGGGAGTTCAAACCCCGACCAGACCAACACTCAGGGTCTTTTCTAAATAATTGAGGAGAAGGTGCTGCCTTTGCTCTAATATCTGCAAATGGTTAGACCTTCGCGTCTTCTCGGATAGGGACGTTAAACCGTAGGTCCCGTCTCTCACATACACTACACTAACCGGGACCAGAGGGACGCTAAAGAACCACGAGGACCGTCGGAAGTTGCCCAACCTCTGTGACACAGAACTCACCATACTGGTTTCTATGGGATGAGTTATCCAACAAAGTGTAAAGCGCTTAGAATTAGCGATATCAGCACAGTTACCTTAGTAAACGCAATGCAAACGTGGTGTAGACCGCCATATTTGCAACGTATTGTATGCTCTACAAATAAGTTTGAGGCACAAACAGGTCTTTTTTATATGTATGCATCAGTGGTTGTCACGAAAGCCTCGCCCCACAAGGTCACGAGCCGGAAGTTTTGGGTACAAGAATAGAAGGGCTGCATTTGGAAACTTTGCGTCAAAAATTGGCTGTTATACATGTATATTTGGGCCTTTATGATGGACGCCCTGATGCTGCACTTTGGATAGACTGCTACTATAGGTTTACATCATATTTGATCAGATTTGCTCGCGAGCAAAACTTGAGCAAATCGGTTTTTTGTCCAGTTGTCTTTGCTGCGTAGCAAGCACTTCAGTGGAGTTTTAGGAGAAAATACTGCCATGTGCTCGCACGTTTCTCTGACCTTTGAAACCCACGTAGCCTGCAAGCAAACTCTCCAGTTGTTTTTTCGGATATTTGACTTTTTTTGGGCGCGCGGGATTCCTGTGTCTCTACGCGACACAGGGATCCCACGCGCCAAAATAAAATGTCTGAAAAATCCACTAGAGACCCGGCTCGCATGCTAAAACCCACGGGAAACGCTTGCTATGCAGGCTACATATTTGCTTTGAATGACTTCTCTGACTGATCAAACCACTCAAAGCCAAATTCCATCTACAGCTGCTGTAATTTGTTTGATTTGAAAGCTGTGCATTTCCACATCAATTAGCACTTGTATTTCAGCAGTAACTGGAATTTACTGTTGACTCACTTTTGTTCAATAGACCAGTCTTTGACAGGGAATCTTCTCAGGGAATGTGCATACATACACTACAGAAATACAAACCAAAAGACAACTATATTATCCTGTTATCCTTAATGGCATAAAAAGAGGTGCATAAAAACCCCAATGTCTGTGACAAGCGTTTATTGTAGTTCAATTAATGTATTTTGCAAAATTCATGGCACATTCTGCATGATTTCATGGACTTTTTGCAAAATTCTGGCAAATTACGCGGGAGTTCACGGCGGACTTTTGTGAATTTTGCGGATTTACCTAAATTTCGCAGGCCCGTACCCGCGCGACATACCAGAAGCCCTGTTAAAACCGGACATTATTTTGCCAAAGTTGCAGATACATTATGGATCTAACAATAATCATGGTAATTTAGGGTTGGCAAATGGTTGTTTGGAAAATGAAGAATATCACAAGAATCTTAGGCAGGGCATCTGGTGAAGTGCGGAGAAAATCGGAAAATAGAGCGGCAATTTTTTTTTTCAGAATAGTGCGGCAGAAAGTGCGGTAAAACGCGCGATAGTGCGGCCACAGTGCGGTACTTAAAATTTTTTTTTTTTCGTGTGTTTTAAGTTGTTTTGGTGAAAAATTGCCCAATGTTTCATCTGACAATTTAATTGAAAGTTTTATATATGAGAAGTGTGTTTCCGTTCATTTAAAATAATGGGAGAGACTTTTTAGTGAAAGTCAGTTTTATTTGAGTTTCGCAAGAAAAACGTTCCAGTGTAACATAGATAAATGCAAAACATATCTTTTTGGCGAACGTCTTTGAAAACGAGCGCGTGATAAGGCAGAATGGCGTGAAGGCGCGATCTTTTGGCGTTTCTTCGGTATTTCAATTCATCAGCGCTCGCTTTTTCACACGCTTGTTTTCACGGACGTTCCCCAAAAGAAGGGACAGCAAGCAAAAGTCTCTCTGCATTCGCGAGACTTTTGAAAGCCCTCCCAAACATTATCTATAAGATCAGCTATTGGATAAGACATTCTATATCACAAGCTTCGTTCTGTGGTTGCCCGTACTCAAGCTCGCTCAATCTGCAAGGAACGTCTGGTATTTGTGCTTTGATGACGAGAAAACAAATGCGAACTACGCTTCACATTGCACATTGCGTTTTATGGTGTTTTATGTTTGAGCGTTAAATATTTCAACCTCAAGAGATTTAAGCAGGTATTAACACGCATCACTTCAAATTGGGCATGTTTTACGAAGTTTTTCATACATTATTTAGGTATTTTCTTGGATAGTGCGGCATAGTACGGAAACAAGTGTGAAAGTGCGGAAAAGTGCGGTTTTTGGTCGACAGTGCGGTAACCGCACCGGTCGCACTTTACCAGATGCCCTGCTTAGGGATTCTCGAATCTCGGATTCTTAGAGAGCTGTCTTGTAATCTCATTTTCTAACAAATTAACTCAAATTACAGAGAATGTATGAGAAGGAATATTTGATCTTCTTGATCTCGAATCTCGCCGTCTCAGAAAACTGCGCACTTACCATTCGCCACCCCTTATTTTACTGGTCTCGAAGGGAGGGGAGGAGGGAATGTTCAATGACAAAGGCAACCCACTGTAATGTCCAAGTTTTCCTACAACTTACCGTGACCATGAATGCCATAACCAGGAAGACAAATCTGAACCAGATCTCAACTTGGCTGAAATCACTGTTGTAATGTTTTAACTGATATGGAAAAGTTGAGACATATGATTAATGAACATTAATTACCGTATAACTACATGACTTACTGTATTAAACTGCCCTAACATTCAATTGACCGTTTTCACGATGTTGTGAGAACCATACCCTTGAGTCATTCTGACTCGTTCTGGCAAAGACAGCTTTGTTATTCAAATCAGACAGGGATTGTTCTCATTCCAATTATGTCGTGTGCACAGCATGGTGGAAACTGCCAATTGGCATGTACAGCATGAGTCCTACTGACAGGCTCTCAGTGGAATCTAAAGAGACCCTTCTGATAACAGTATGGGTATCCAGCAGAGAGATTAAATTGCCATCATAGAGCTTCATTTATTCATAGAGCAGATTTCGTATGACTGTGCAAAGTACTGTGACACGGTGCGGTACGGTCGCGGTGGCGGTACGGAACCTGGCCTGCTGTAGATACCGAATGAAACCTCGTAGTCGCGGTATGGTCACGGTCACGGTCGCGGCACGGAACAAGTCTTTCGCAGCACTTTTCACAGTCATACGAAATCCGCTCTAGTTGTTAATGTTAGTAAGAACTTAAATGGAAATTAGATCATTCCTTCACTCACATAATTTGACTAAAGCACTTTGTCTCCTGGGAAAAAAATCATGAAGACTGCCATACATTTACTGTATCTCCTGGGAGAATTTCAGTATGTCACCAGTTTAAGGCAGTCTCAGACTAATTGAAATCCAGAGGTTGACATCCCTGCTGAAGTATCATTTTGTATCACTTACAGAGAACACCACATCGTAGAGCTGGACTCCCTTGGGGAATTGCAAACCATGAAAGGTGACATGGATGGCATAAGATGGGTAGTTTAGGTATCCAAGGTGAAGGAGTACAGTGTGGGAGCACTCCTAAAATAGCATATTTAAAAAGGGCAAGAATCAGGAATGGAAGAGGGAGGGGGAATGCCTCAAGACACTCCAAATACCTTTCCCAGTGGACAGCCCAGTCTTCAGAAATTCCAAGAGTAGGTACAGGTAGGAGGTCATCTCAACAACCACAATTTCAACTAGCGACGGTCTGACAGCCTCATGACACCATTCTCAAGGTACAAGACAGTACAAGTGGTATGGCAATTTTATGAGAAGCCATTCAAGTTTTTAACTTAGGGGCATACAACAAACTCTTGCCCTTAGCCTTATTGAGTCTGATTGATGTGTAGTCATGGCCTTAATTGCCTGATGTATAACATCTTGTTAATCCCCACATAGTAAGTATCATAATGTTTTTATTTTGAATTTACACAAGAAACACACCCAACAAAAACATGAAATCGAGGGCACAAGTGAAGTACAATGCAGGAGGATCACAAGCATCATTCACTTTTTAAACATTTTTCTCCACTTTTCATCACTATATGTCAGACTTATTTATGGTTGCGATATACTTTTAAATGTAAAGATAAAACTAAATCAAATAAACTTTACCCCTTCATCACACTTGACTTGTCTTGTCTTGTTGTGGGAAAGAGCGATTGTTTTGAAACTTGTGTCTTTCATCTGCCCTTTGAGAGTTACTCCAAGGTGAAATCTTGTGGTAAATGTGGTGTCTGAAAAAAAGATTTTCTACTTGTTAACCAGAAACACAACTTCACAATTTAACAGTTCAAATTCAAAAGCCAATAAAGATAAAATAAATTGCAGTTTCGTGGATCCAGAAATTCTAAATTAAAAATACTGGGCTGAATAGAGGGGAATTCAGAAAAAGGGGGTGATTAAATATAAAAATCAGACCAGAAACCAGACCCCTTATTCACCCCTCTGGATCTGCCACGAAGTTTTCTGAGGCAACCAGGTTGGAATGTAGATACCAGTAAACATACCAGTAGTTTTCTGCAAAAAGGAAGCTCCACATTTACCGATACAAATTATGTTTTCAGAAACAAAATCTACCCTCCTCTGGAAGCAGTTGAAATTACAACCTCTAGAATTGTGAAAAATAGATTGACTGGTATGGAAAATAAAATGCATTTGATCCACCGCCCCACCCCTGTGTTAAATGTCCAAATACTTTCTGTGGGGGAGGTATGGATTTGTTTCTGGAATCACAATATTCTGCAAACTATTCCTCTCATTTTGAAAGATCTGTGAGCCAGATATTATTTTTTCATGTTGTTTCCATTACCTTTTTTGGTGCCATTGATTCTGAAGTGACTAACAAGCCAAATTTGTTGACTGAAGGTTGACAGTAAACCAGTGTTGATCTTAAATGGCCCTGTCTAAGAATACCGATTATATTTTACAAAAGTAAGCATTGTCAGCCATATATTGGGTCATGAAATGCAAAAGAGAGATAACATCAACACCTGAACCCCTAAACCACACTATACACACCATTAATTTACTGGGTGACACTTGTAATTGATGCACTGCACTCTTATCATGACTAACAATGATTTGTGGACCTGAAAAAAAAAATGAATTGTATTTTAGACCCGTGTACAGTATGACGTCTGACACTCAAGAAAAAAGATGCTCAGTTGAAGGGCTTGCAAATCCTGATTTTTGCAAAGAAATGCAGCCTATATCAAAGTAGAGACAATAAAATTCCTAATATTGCTTCTGTAATGTACAGAAACAGTTTGGAGAAACTATTTTTTGTTTACCAACTGGCTCAACTCTTGTTAATGTAGTTAGAAAGCCATGGTTTTGCTACATTGGAAACAGTTTATCTACAATATAAACTATAATACTGATTCTTTCAAAACTTTTTCCCAGACTCTCGAGACATGTTTTCCGCGTCGTTGATCCTTCTGACCAGGATTTTATAAATCATTATAAATCAATACATGAACATGTATGCAAATGTTCCCCGGATCAAAGATGGGGACCGAATCTGCATGTGTAAAACCAGCAAAAACATAGGTTGTTCGCCACTAGCACTGACTCTTAAATAAAGCCTAGACAGTATTGGCGGTTATCAAATAATTCATTACAACAATTAGTAAACAAAACAGAGTATAAAACGACAACGTGTGAAAACTGAAAGTGCAATACGACTCCGAGGTCAGCTAAAGAAACTGAATGCATAAAGTTTGATAACTTAATTTTCTTACTTAGCGCATTCAAGATTTATATGGCCAACTGTTCTGGCCATCATCATTAGAATCAGTAAACACGGGGAATTGAAGTAAATATTACGAGTGAACGCGTATACAACAAGAAAATCAGCTATAAACATTCGAGAACGAATGATCGAACACTTCCTGTCTCGAGCAATACAATCGACGCTTCCAGTCGGTTTACAGCACAAGTCGCCTACTACTGTCGGCTGCTAAAGCGTAGAGTGTAGGCTTACAGCGTGAGGGTTGACTTACCGGCAATACCGATAATAACGGACACAGAAAAGGCGACAAGGAAAGCCACAAACACCATAACGAACTGTCTTTTGGTGAGCGTGTACAGCCGCATTTGCACCGATCTGAACGGCAAAACATAGTGCATTTAGCAATGAAATATTCATTTAACTCGATAAATACACAGAACAGGCATTGTACTTACGTTTCCACGTCCTTTACAGGCATTTTGGCGGTTTATTTTAACAAAATCACGGCGAATGTTTAAGCCATATTTACAATAAAAGTGCACAGTTTGGTTGTTTTCCGAAACGACTCGTCACAAAACCGAGCAGATAGTGAGACTGGGGCGAGTATTCCATGTTTTCCCAGCATGCACTTGGTGCCATCCTTCGACGCGACGACGGCGTTAAGGGTGCATTTACCTATTTCGTTGCTATGGTTGCGCGGTTGCTATGCTGGGAGCATGTTCGCGGGTAGCCTGTTGTTTATAAGTCTTCAGGGTTGCGAGCATTTGGTACACGAAAGATCGCACTTCACGGGACGTTTTCCGACTTTTTGGAGAGGAATTCTTGAAATAAATATCACAATCTGTAGTCCATTCTTCCCCCTTGTATCTTTATAAAGCTCTGCGTCCTGTTTTCTCAAAAAATACAGAAAATACTTAGCCGAAGATAGGCAAGTCTCCCTCGTGCCGCTGACGTGTTGATGTGTTTTCGCACGATAAGCTGACACAAAATGTTCAATTAAAATATAATGCCATGTGATATTGCCAGAAAATAATACAATCTAAACCTTCTATGCTTTGTTGTTATCTATAGTGCAAAGTTTCCTCATGACGTTTATCGGTTTTGCTGGAAATGATGAAAAAGGACAATTAGCTGTAAAGTACGATGAGATTTTTGCCCGACTTTGACTCTAAAATAGTGTCTTAAGTCAATAAGAGCTACAGGAATCAGAAAAGCTAAAAATATCTAATGACAACATATATTTCTATGTCATTTCCGAGTCGATTCCGGGCTGTCTACTTGCCGTTTGTTTAGAGAAGGAATATATAATATGTTTGAAAGTCCCCTTCAAAGAGGTTGACTGTGTGGCGTAGTGGTATGATTCTCGCCTTCAGAGCGATAGGTCACGAGTTCAAGACCGACTAGTGACAGATTTTTTTTTCCATTCAAAACTTTCTTTTTGAGTGCCGTTAATTTTTTTTCCTCATCCATTACCTAAACCTTGAGGCAATTCAGCGAAAATATGTTTCAATAATTGGATTATTTGTGAAAAATAAAAAAAGATATTTTATTGCGTTATCCGCATTGGTAACCGAGCCTTCTAGTGACAATTTTTCGAACTAGAAAACCCTTCTTCCTCCACAAATTAAGGAATTTTGCAAATTTTTCGATATCATATTCAAAATATGGAGATTTTCCAAAACTTCACGTATGGATTTCTCAAACTAACGAAAAATGAAAATATTATTGCCAAAAACAGAGTTCGAGTGACACCTTTTTTGTCGCTAATTCCATATTTTTTATCTGATCGCAAAACGCATACGTGAGTCTGTGGGTATGGAGCTAGTTGAAATGTAAACATCACAAAAATGCGACTTTTTGCAAGTATAGGGAACGAGAAGCATTTTTTCTGTAGCAATGACGTCATCATGACGTCACATGATGACGTCATCAAAATTGACATCTCGTTCGATCCGAAGTAAGTCCTGAAAATTTGAAAGATTTTCCTTGAAAGGCGACCTTTTTACAGGACTTTCAATTTTCCCTAGCAACGGTTCAAAAAGATAGGTAAACGCACCCTTAAGACCCGTTGCAATTTTTGCTTCAATTTTTGTCGCGGCGATTTTTCTCGCACGTACATGCAACTCGAAATCACTAATATAAACTAGGTGCAACTCGGCAAGACTGTTCGCAATTTCTTGTCGCGTGATGTCGCGGAGATTTCAAACAAACATGTCCGAAAGTCCTTGCAACTTGATGCGATTTTAAAGGAAAGAGAGCACAGAAATCGCACCGGATTTGCATCTCGTTTACACTAGAGAGTTGGAATTGCAACTCGCGCGAGAAAAATCGCCGCGACAAATGCAACAAAAATCGTGTAGTAAATCTGCCTTTAGCTGACGTACTCGACAGGTACCCAATTCAGGCCTCAGGGGGGTGGTGGATACCGGCATGTACGCCCTAAAGTACACAATATCCTCATTATCTCATAGCATGATCTGGGGGTACCTGTTTTTATTGCACTATGGACTCCTCTTGCTGCGAAGAAAACGTTGGAGCATTCATTAATATCTATTGTATTTAAGGAGATACTTGCTCCTAAAATTCAGCTCTGAGAGGTAGGTGGCTCCGGCACTTACCCCCCCCCCCCCCATAGTCCAGTTTGGAATTCTCTAATCTGCCGCTGAATAGGCATAAATTTAGCGGCGCATAAAAACAGTGGGAGCCTCGGTTTGAAACCCGATAGTTGCGAATACCAACGAGTCCAAAACGTTTTGTCTATTGTCTCCATTGAAGCTTCAACAGTTTCTCGTGATCGGTATTCGCAACTTTTTCTACTTCAAACCGAGGCTCCCACTGTATTATGCGCCACCGATGCCTATTCAGCGGTAGATTAGAGAACTCGAAACTGGACTATTGGGTACCAAAAAGAAAGTGGTACATTCTCACTTGGTCCTATTGTGCTCCATATAAGATATGGGAAGGAGACCTGGCGAAGCCCAAGAAGGCAATTACTGGCAAAGAGAGAGAGGGTGGGTGGGTGGGGAAACGCAAAAACAGGCTACTGGGTCCAGCAGGCCTCTGAACGAGCACAATAAGGCACTATAATCTGCAACCAAGAGACATCCCCTGTTTTCATGTAGACCTACACCAAGGACGCCATCTTGGCGCTGCGATCTCAAAACCAAATGAATTTATTATGTAAATTATATCTTATATGTCGCACACTATTCCAAGTGAGAATAGTACGGATGTTTTGACCTATTCCCTTAATTTTTTATTATAAACTAGTTGATTACCCGTGAATAAACTCAATCATGCCGTCTTTCAAGGTTGTGAATTAAGAAAGTGAATTTTATAACATTTCAAAGTCAATTAATCTTTGACGGGGGGATATACTTCGAAATTGAAATCGCCACTTTCAGTGGGTTTTGAGGATTTTTTTCTTCTTGTTTTTCCCTTGGCGCGCGCACTTGAAGAATGGCTTCTCATGTACGTCGGTGCGAAGAAACATGATAGGATAATAATAATTGTATTTGCATTTCCATGATTAAAATAGCGGAGCTCCTGCGCGGCGCGAGCGGAGCATATTTTCAACCTAAAGGCAGCTTTTGTCAAGTTTGGTCGTTATTGAGCTTTTTTTTCAGATATATGATTCTTTCTTTCTCTTTCCTGAATAAAATCTATAGTGGTGATTCGTGTGTTAGACTGTCCGCCCGTAACACAGGTATCCCAATTCATCAAAATTAGAAAAGTCAACATCTCGAGATGGCAATCGCTATATGACCAAACTTGGGTTAGGTTTGGGGGAGGGGTGCAGCACCACCAAAGTCACGTGCCATCACGTCATAAAACTAAACAAGTCAATAAATCAAGAAGGCTACATCGCTAGGTTACCAACTTGGGGGTACTAAGTTATCTTGGAGGCAAAGGTCATATCAAGAAAATTTCGCCATAAACTGTTGTTTTGCCGCCGTTGCAAAACTTCCTTCTCAGGTATATTAAGGCATGGGTGTTTTTCAAAAAAAATGCAAACAATACTTAAAAAAAGTTATCTAGGGTATACAAAAGGTCTTTTATGCTTTGCCGCGTCACGAAACTTACAAATCTATAAACAATAATCACAAGGTTCCCCTGGTTTATCTAAGCGTGCCACCGCACCCCGCAGAGAATAACACAACTCTGGTATGGATTTACAAGGCCACTATCCAAAATGTATCTCAAAATATCGAAACGTAGGAGGGGCCAGATACGCCACCCGCCACACCATGTGGCGAGCCCCACCGAAGCAGCCGCACGCAAAAACAAACCCAGGAAAGAAAATCAACGCACAAACATGTGACAAAAAGCTGGACATGAATCATCCAATATTGAATCTCTTTGTAAACACTCCCAGCCGCGCGTCTGACAGAGTGCGAAGGAGCTAGATGACAGTACTAAAGTGATCCGTATACAGGGAAAGGCACCAGCCGCTTGTCTGAAACGCCTCGCCCCGTATAAGAACACAGATTTAGAGATATGTAGAGCTCCCAAAATGAATCTAGAACAAACGCCCCAGACCTTTTCCGGCGAACGTAAGTCCCTATACGTACTAAGGTGCTAGACCGCCAACAGAGGCACTAGGCCTAATGTATAACTTAAACGCGTCAGAGCGCGACCACCCCCCTCAGTTTTACGTCCGCCATTTTGTATTGGGCTTCCGCCCAGGCGCCTTAATAAGTTACCTGAGTTATTAGGAAATTCCCCCTTACCTTATTTGGAAGGACTGTAATACTTTTTCCTCATGTCTCATCGAAAAAAGCAGAAAAATTTACCAAAACTTGCAGATACTCGAGAAACATCATTCTCTTGGCCGCCATCTTGTTTTTGCCCCCCGCCGAGGGGCCTGAGACGCGATTTGAATACCACAGGCAACCCGCGCGGATTTGCCATAAAAACGACAGCAGTTTCTTGATATGGGACCGCAATGTCATCATTGACGCGGTCATCAAAACAAGAAAAGTCAATATCTCGAGAAGGGAACATTGCTAAGTGACTTGGGTAAAGTTATCTTGGAAGAAGGGGGTGCACAGTGCAAGGTCACGTGGCATGACGTCATCAATGACACTGTCTGCCCTGATAAGCATTTGCAGATAGTATGTGTGTAAATAAGGTAAAAAGCAGACACAACAGGAGCCGAGAGATGCCAACGTTTCTGATTTTACTTTCAATCCTTCATCAGGGCGGCTACTAAAACCGTTACAAAGATGATAACGTGTATATATAAATAATGAGCTGCGCGCGCTTAAAAAGACAAACGCGCGCAAGGAAAAGAATACGCTAGTTACAAAGAGAAAAACTAAAATTCTTCTCTAAGATTGAGTCCATCAGGAGTTATTGTTCTCAATTTGTCTATCCAGAAGCCCTCGACAGTGGTGAGGTCTTCAGACTTGACCACCTTCTTGATTGCCTTGATGGTAAGGTCTGACCATAAAAATAAATTCGTCATTTGGGCCGCGCTTCGCGTACATGAATATTAATAACTGTCATTATGAATAATATAACCTTGTTGGCTCAGGAGCCCATCAATAGAAGCTTTAATCTACCCTATAGTTGAGGTAGCGTACTTCATGGGCTCCTGACAGGCTTTTGTTTGCTATACCGTACACAAAACATGATCATCTACCCTTTCTCTGAGGCTTGATGAAATGCGTTGATCAAAATTCGGGCGCGCTTCGCGCGCAACGAAAGAAATATGCTACCCCCTTTATCTGTAAAATGTCTTCACTACTACGTCAAATAGGGGACGAGAGGTGGGATCACGTTAATCATGGTACTTTTAGAGGGAGGATCACTGCATTTTACCGTGTATTACCCAAAATCCTAATCGAGGCGAGAAAAAAGTGTTTTCTGCTATTATGAAGAATGAAAGAGACATTGCATCTCTCGGACAAGAGTCTATCTGACAGGTTTTTCAGAAAATATAAATTACATGGGGGGAGGGTCCCAATCTTTTTACCTTCGAATGAGAGGTTCACATTTACCTTCGACTGGGAGGGTCACTTTTTTTTGTTATGTTCAAGGGGAGGGTCCTGATTTTTTTAGCCTTGTTCGAAAAAAATGGGAGCCCTCCCCCCACCCCCGGTAAATAATGACACGTCCCTTAAAATATTCTCGTCGCGTCGCAATTTGTGCTATGATTATCAGTTATTATATCGTTTTAAAGCTAAAAGATTGTTCTATCTAATGAAGTTGTTCATTTTAGCAGAGTTTAGATTTTTCATATATTTTAACGACCCCGAACTAAAAACTACCTTGTTTACTTGAAAAGCTCCAGACCATTAGCAGCGATTTGTTGCACAATTTCAAACTTTGTCGTATTTTAATCTTGGAGAAGTGAACTGCAAAACTGTGCGAGCGGTTTTTGCTATTTTACGAAAATATTAGATCGCAAAGATGAAAGTCGCTTTTTTTTTTTCAATTTGGTGCCACAAAATTTATCATAAAAATCCTCACGCAGTTTTTTAGGTGTTATCATCTTCGGTACAGAAAATTTGACGCCGATATCTAAATCGTGCGAGGTCAGGTGCTTCGCGAAGGTGAAAATTTGACCTAAAATTTAAGTGCTAGAAAAAGCGCGTGTAAAGTTAATTAAAATACAGAAAATGAGTGGCGGGCAATACAAACGAATGGGCTATTGGAACCGAGGAAAACAGTTGACGCGTCATTTGGGGTTTTAGAAATATACTTTAGGACTCTATTAACTGAATTCCAGGAAAAAAGTAGTATTATAGATTTTTAATTATTTACTCTGACCGAGACCTTAAAAAGGAAACTTTCTTAACAAACGTATAGATTGTTGTCTTGAAATAGTATTTTCTCTTGTGTTTATATTTACATTATTAAAGGTATCGTAGTTTAGCCCAAGATATATGCTTTAAATCATGCTACAATCACTTAAAAGATGGGACACTATTTACTTTATTGCTTATGCCCTATAAAAGTGCCCAGAAGGTGTTCTCTAGCCTTATAACAACGAAAATAACAGAGATAAGCATGGCAATAAAATTCGATTGCCATCAGGCATCCATCTAGTCATTGACATTCGCCCGTGATCCATTGTCGAATGCAGCATTCACAAGTTGAGCAAACGCCCCACCAGTTTTCCCAGCAAGCACCTGGGGTGACCCACACTCAATCACGTGACCCTTCTCCATGACAACCACCTTATCATAGTCCATAATAGTGTTGACGCGATGGGCTATGGTCAACACCGTGCACTTGGCGAATTTCTCTCGAATAACTTGTTGAACGAGTCGATCGGTCTTGAAGTCTACGCTCGCAGTCGCTTCGTCCAGGACCAGCAGTTTGCACTTTTGAAGCAATGCGCGCGCAAGACACAGAAGCTGCCTCTCTCCCACGCTGAAACCGGACCCAGACTCCCCGAGCTCGAAAGATAGCCCTCCAGGAAGGTGACTAACTGATTCTTTCATTTGTACGTCTTCCAGAGCTGTCCAAATCTCGAGGTCTGTAACACTCTCAAAGGGATCAATGTTGGTTCTCAGACTCCCGGCAAATATGACAGGTTCTTGTGTAATAACGGCCATTGCTTTGCGAGCAGCCTGAATATTGATGGATCCTAAATCAATGTCATCAATAAGAACTTGACCTTGTGGTTCTGGCATCCTAAATAGTGCCGCAACTAGCGAGGATTTACCCGCCCCTGTCCTTCCGACGATTCCAATCTTCTCCTGCGGTTGGACATCCAAGCTGACTCCTTCCAAAACTTGTACCCCACCTTCTAAATACTGAAGGGAAATATCTCTGATTTGAAGGGCTCCCTTAGTCGGCCAGTGTTCTGGCGGGGACACACTTCTGCTGTAGCCTGGCTCCGGCTGGATTTTAGTGTACGCGATCACTCTTTCTACTGAGGTCATCAAGCACTCTACTTTCGTGGCCAGGTAGAATCCGTATTGCGTAAGGCCCATCGTGGTGACGGAAAACATCAGTAGCAAACCTGAAACAGCTGTGAAGAACAAAGTGGTGTGTAATAATTGAAAATATCTCCCTTTCCAACCTTCTTTAACCATGCTGACTCCTTCCACGAAATGGTGCAGAAATGTTTGCTGATCACTCTTGAGCGCTCCTAATGATTTTCGTCGCGAGAAAACTAAGCGATCCAGTCGAGAAAATTGTCAGTAACAAAGGGTGGTTCCACGACACACTGACGGTCCCCCACGGTGAAGGTTTTTTTTATGACCCCCGCTTTATATACGGCAAATACCATGTCATTGGAAAAGGATGTCAAATAGGATATCACGTTATGTGTAAACATTTCGAAACAAGGAAAACAGATTCTCGACCTGTTTCTTTATACCAGCAGTGACTCACTACATAACTAACCTGCGTCTAGCTTGAGGACAACCGAACCAGTAGCAATAAAGAACAAAAACACCGTACAGACCAAGTCAACTTGGATACCCGCCCATTTGCTTGTTGCAACAACGAGTCTGTAAGCTCGCGTCTGGAGATTCTGATTTCTGGAGAAAAAATGATAGGTAAAATTTGTCTTAGTAAATACCAACCTTATAACTGTCTTCGGTAAACTGTATCACAAATTTACTCATTATCATCCCAGTTGAGTTCGTCAGCCAATAAGGAACGAGTTCTAATCCGGATGTCCTTTATATTTTACGGTATCGTGTCATTGACCTGATATGCGATTAAATATCAAAAACAGTCACCTCTTCTAGTATGGAATTTTTTTGAAAATCTAATGTCCAAATATTTCCATACTTTGGAATGAAATAACAATATCCGAGGAATTGATTTTCCATACTATTAAGTTGAATTTCCAAACTTCACACTATCAAAATGATTCCTTTAGTACGCTAGCTAAAATAAGGCCCGCCAAGTCGTCAACCAACCTTATGTGCGAGATAATAAACTCCTTCTCCATCTTGTAAGAGTGTATACTCTCTATTCCCACGATGGTGTCGGAGACATGAGCAAACAAGGGGCTGCAGCACTGTCCTTCGAGCCTTTGTAGAGAACGCGCTGTTTTCAAGTAAAGCCTTACAATTATTACAGTTAATATCATGATAGGAACCACCAACAGAACAAACCAAGGGTTGACTATTAAAGTTAGCACGAGTATGGATATTACTTGGAGTAACGCAGTAGATGAAATGTAGAGTGGAAGTGGAAGGAGATCGTCCATGGTGCCCGTATCTTTGGAAAAGCGATTCATGATTCGCCCAACAGAGTTCGTGTCGAAGAATAGAACTTGGGCCTTGATCACCGCCAAGGTCATCTTATTAAGAATCTTCTCGGAAGACCGGGATATTGAGAATGAGAACAAGGAGGTCCTGATAAAGGAGAACAAGACGGCGCCAACAGTGAGTCCGGTGAAAATGCCAAGAGTGTATGTACTTCTTTGTTCGGCAGGAGACATACCAGAGATCTTGGAAAGCCACCAGAATGGTGCTATGACGGAGCCTATAATTAGACAGAAAGACATATGTTATTTACCAGCTGGGAGGTGTGTAACTGTGACCGACTTAAGGCCTGTAAATGCCTTTTTTCCGAATTATTTTGTGTTAGTTATTTTGATAAACTTGCGCGCGCAAACTGCTACCGTGACCGAGGTCAGATATAGTATATATAGAATCCTATGATATCTCTTATTTGTGTAAATTGAGGACGAGATATCATAGGATTCAAGTATATTCAAAGCGTTCAGTCGGTAGATTCCGCCGAAAATAGCACTCAAAAAGGCGATATCGCCCTCGTCGCTGCGCGACTCGTGCGATATCGCTTTTTTCGTGCTATTTTCTTAGCGGAATCTAGCCTCCTGAAGCTTTGAATAATCCTATAGAATCCTATGATATCTCTTTTTTGTGTAAATTGAGGACGAGATATCATAGGATTCATATATTCAAAGCGTTCAGTCGGTAGATTCCGCCGAAAATAGCACTCAAAAAGGCGATATCGCCCTCGTCGCTGCGCGACTCGTGCGATATCGCTTTTTTCGTGCTATTTTCTTAGCGGAATCTAGCCTCCTGAAGCTTTGAATAATCCTATAGAATCCCATACCTCTATTCTATCGCGCGCGCTGATTGGCTAAGAAGGAGAGGTACTTTTTGTGGCATACCCCAATTACACAGGGCCCCCGTCATTTAAATATAAAAAATCGACGAGTTTTTTAGTTAGTACAGCGTTCCCGGACTATTAATCAGATAGCACATACAAAAATCAAATTTGTATTATAATTTTTGATAGAAGTTAGTTACGATAAAAGCAGGGGAAATGTATTTATCTCCATTTTTCGTATCACAGTTTTACGCGCGCTTTGTGAAACGTGGGCACACGCGCCTCCACAAAACACAAAACGCTCAAACTCTCGTGTGGTCAACACAGCACGTTTTGGAAACAAAATCTCTCTGGTTCTGCCAAAGGTTCGGGTATTTCTACCCTGGGTATGCAAGGCAATGTCCACATATTTACTTTACAAGATAATTTCAACGAGAAGCTGTTGGCTCGTTCGATGAAAGTTAGGTTATCGATGAAAAGTTGTGTCAAATGTTAGAGGTGGAAAACACATGCAAAACGAAAAAGAACTACAGGAGCTGCGGTATTTACCAAGAATAAAGGAGATAGAAAGCCGTAAGGGAACAATAAATCAAACAAGTAAACTTTAAAAGTTAAAACATTTTTGATCAGTAAGATAAATTTACTAATTCAAATCATTTGAAACTTTTGTAGACTCGATCGCTTTTTTTCAAATTGGCTTCAGTCACTTCAGTGTGTCGACAATTTAAAACTATACCTAAGCTTACTTTAGACTTGTAACACTGAACTGAATGAATTTTCTCTCATCTAAACATTTATATATTGTAATTTCTTGTTCCAGAAAATAAAGGTACCCCCCCCCCCCCCAAACGGGCGGCATTTGGAAATTCCGAAGGGATGGGGGGGTTTAAGAGCTCGGAATTCTGATTTCAAGGGGGGGGGGGGGGGGGTTCGAAGCAGGATTTCTTGTCACAAGGGGGGGTCTAAAGATGCACAACTTCTGAAGGAGTTCGCGTGTTTTTCAGTCTGCTAAAATGGCGTTTTTCAGAAAGAATATAACGCCATTTCACACGCGGACAAACAGTCTTCGCCGCGCCATTCGATAGATAGGGAATGCTTGCCAGTTTGTACTTGTCCCTTCTAAGACAGAATCTCCATAACTTTCTACTGATTTCGACTGTTAGTTCAATCACGCAGCCGGTTCAACTTTGTACAATCACACATTGAAATTAATATAAAGGATGTTGGCGATACGGGATAAGTTGAGCTTGCATGGACGCGCAACTTTCACCAAAACCCGCCGCAACTTTCCCTAACCATATAAAACGCCCCGTACGAAAGGTCACTAGAAGAAAATCTGCTCACGCCCCCACTGGTTGTCTCTTATGATTTCCCCCAAAATCACGCAATATTTTTGCAATTTGCCAATTTTACGACAAGTAATACGAAATATCAAAACAGCATACGGAATATAGAATATACATCTTCACTCTCTATAGTTGTGATAGTTTGAACCTCAAAGTCGCTTGTTTCCTGCGGAGAATTTGCCATTGTTTCCAATCGCTTGTGACAGCATTTACAAGGCGTTCATCGACTTCTAGGCATAGGCTGGGTTTTTATAAGCTAGCAAAAGGACCAATCAAAAACCAGCAACCGTATTCGAATAGTCTATTGAATTTCACGGATTTTGATGCATAATATGCTCTCGTTCGGTGCGATTTAGCGCAGAGAAAATGGCAGCGGAAAACTTGTATGTGCTCAAAGTTACCGTTCTCGTCGTAGCGCTAGGCGATCAAAGCGCTAGGCGATCAAAGCACTGGAAATACTGGATCGAAAGGCATTGAATACCCATCGTTTAATCACGAATTAACAAGTAAGTTCAGTTTTATTAACTCGAGGTTTTATTTCGATTGATCACTCTATTTTTTAGTGAAGATAAAGTTCTTCATGAAATACTATTGATCGTTCTGGGTTCTGGCATGGTATCCGAAGATGGAATTGTAATCGCTCAACAAGGCAAATAAATTAAAGTTTGGCTTCATCGTAATCGTACTACTTCGCCGAATCCAATTCAACATAATGGTTTTCAGTGTCGCTTGCTCATTGTCTTTGAACTTCGTATAGCTTTCTATCTTTCTATTTTCCTTTTCTTGGCAGATAGATTTGAGGTAATTTGTATTTCGTGTTGAAGCTATAGTCTGACGGCTTCGGCATGTGAATTATTTAATATTTGAGTCAATTACGCATGCGTAGAGCATCAAAATAACGTCCGCGCTGGCCTGGACCCCAAATTAGCAAATGTTCACGCTTGTATGGGATAAGTTTCATATGATATCTAATGAAATCCCGGAACAACACGGTATAGTTTAATAAACGTTTCTCAAAAATGGTACATGTAATATGCATGTTGAATAATATGTTTTTCTTTTACTCCTTTTTAGAGTTTCTATATATGGGTTTTTCCTAAGCCTCAAATATTCGAAGATCCGCAAAAAGTAACGTGGTCTAGCTCATTCTAATGTGTTTTCCTATTGGTTATATTTGGAAAAATTGTTTTAGAAAGCGATTTGAAGATGTGTGTTGCAAGTAAATAGCTTCCACACTTTATTTGAAATGTCTATTCCCCCATTTCACGAATGGCGAAAGTCTCAAGTTTTTCCGTGATAATATCATCCGATTCTAAAAATGTAGAGCTCATATTCAGTGGATGTTGTGAATGCCGGTGGTTTTTTTTCTTCAAAATCTATCATGCTCTGTATTAATATTCTGAAACAAGATTATGCGCTTTTTGTGTTTTCTTTAATTTGCAAATTTAATAAATTCCCGTAACAACCCCCGCAACTTTTGCCTTTTTCTCCGCAACGTTTCCCTCTCGCAAATTTTTACTTTTTCTCGCAATAATAAACAAGGTGGTGATTATTTGTTTTCCGGAGGGGAGGGGGGTAAAAGTTGAAATTTCTGAAGGGGAGGGGGGTTTAACCTACCCGGAATTCTATATGCACGGGGGGTAAACCATTTTGGGAATTCTGGATGCATGGAGGGGTCAAAAACTAGTGCCGCCCGTGTGTGTGTGTGGGGGGGGGGGGGGGGGGGGGTACCTTTATTTTCTGGAATTGCCCATTCAGAAAATTCCATCGCTTTCGCATTAGCGCGGCTTTCAAGCGCACGAAATCCACTATCAATTCTCTTAAATTTTAACTTAATTTTCTAAAAATGTCCGGTATGGGATTCAAAGAAACTTCCATCGTCGCTGCGCGACTCGAGCGATATCGGTTTTTCGCGTGAAATTTAGCGTGGAATTCCCTCGTCAGGCAATGGATTTACCTATACAATACCCAATATACTAACAGTCATCGTACAATCAAAATTCATCTGAAAATTTCACTTTCCAGCTGATAGCTCATTCTTGGTGAAACCTGCTCCCTTGATTAAGCATGAGAATACCCAATACACCTACCTTGTGCTGCAACAAAGATTCCAATGACCAAGCACAAGATTGGGGAAGGTACACCCGATCTAAGATATTCCCAGTAGAGATTCCATGTCACGGTCCCGGTCACGCGATGTTCGGTCTCCTCCTCGACGTCACGCCAGCCTGTCACGCCTTCCACCTCATTAGAGGTTTCATCGTGTCCATGGAAGATTCCTTGTGGAGTCACGGGCTGTGTTAGTTCCACTTCCTTCATGAGGTCGCCCAACGCAGCGCTCCCTTGAATCTCATTGTAGGTGCCCTGGATGACAACGCGTCCGCTTTTCAGCACAATAATATGATCAGCGCTATAGAGATGTTGCAGCTGATGGGTTGCTAGGATACGGAGACGATTACATAGCGCACCGGAAATGCATTCATCAAATATTTGCTTGCCGACTTTCGGATCTACTGCGCTTAGAGGATCATCTAGTAAGAAAATATCCGCATCGGAATAAACAGCGCGTGCCAAACTAACGCGAGATCGCTGGCCACCACTCAAGCTCACTCCCCGCTGACCAATCATGCTCAAATCGCCTTTTGGAAAGCGTTTGATGTCCTCCTCAAGGGAACACACTCTAATGACATGATCGTATCTTTCCTCGTCAAACGGTTTTCCAAATAAAATATTCGCTCGGATTGTATCAGAAAAGATCCAAGGTGTTTGGCTGGCGTATGCAATCCTACCATTAACCTTGACAGATCCTTGTTTGACGGGGATTTCTCCAAGGATTGACAGAAGAAGAGAAGATTTCCCGCTCCAACATGGCCAGTGACGATAATAAGCTGAGTGGAAGAGGCGTTCATATTCACAGCTCGAAGGTTTAACCTCGGACAATCCATACGCCAGCTTGACCAAACTCCATTAACATAAATATACGGGTCTTCAGTGCCATTCCTACGATCTTTCTCCTCTGGAGACAAAGTTGTAGCTTCACTTGAAGACAAAAGGTGATTTTCGTTTTCACTATTCGCGTCTTCTACCAAGCTATAAGATGACACGTAATTTTCTCTCAGCAAAAACTTCTCCATTCTCTCCAAAGAGACTATGCTGTCCAACGTCTGGAACAACGCGTTCTGAAGGACACCGCCATATGTGTTGTTCAGAAGACTAAACGCTGTGCTGAGAGTGAATATAGTAGCGGGCGAGAGCCGGACTCCAGCGTAGATCAATGTTACTATAGCTGCGAGAATTGCAACCGATGCCGAGACTCGCGTGAAAGCCAACACGTTGGATTGAATGAGAAGTCGGTTTCTTATCTTGGATACTTCGCGTCTATAAAAAAGAATTTTACATCGCTCTATTAGTATCGCAAGGCTTCTTTGTTGTGTTCAATAACAGCTGCATCAGCATTCCCTCGTACCGTTCCCTAAGCTAGCAAAGTTCCCAGGCTGGAATGATTAGGATGCCCACAATTCCGCGGTCTAGATGTTGAAATTGCCATTTCTTTTGTGCTCATTATTTCGCCCAGAGCTTCCTGTTTCGTTACCTCGCGAGGGGAGGCTCTGGTAAAAAGTTATTTGAGGACATTCACGTATTGGATTCCTTCAGCTGTATTAAATCTCACACATGCGCAAGCGTTGTTACCGGACCCTCCCTCTCAAAGAGATGACTCGGGAGCTCCATTCTCGAACCCAGATCTCCCCGACTCGTTCCCTCGCGGTGGAGGCTTTGGTGACAGCCATTGACGCATGCGCAAGTTTTGATACAAAGACGTTGAGAGAAACAGTTTTCAGGCAATCAGCGAAGGCCCTCAAATTGACGTCCCAAGAGCCCCCTTCATGGGCATACGAGCCACGGAGTTCTGGATACGAGATTGTCTCCCAGTTCTCCCCTTAGCTTTCAGGCATAAAAAGAGCACTATCATTACATGCGTCAGTTCAACGCTAAGGATCAATTGGAAGCCTTTGCGCCCCTTTTGCTTTTGTTTTCAAACTATTCCATTGTTTTTCGGGTGCTCTGATTGGCTAATTGCTCGAAAAGGCTCTCTTGATGATGAGCCTTAAAATAGTCCAACAGTCTGTATTATGAAAATTATGATAACGTATGCGCGATGCTCCTGGCAATCTTGGAAAAATTGGCAAAATTCGCGCGATAATTATGAAAAAGTCTGTGCAATAATTGTCGAGCAGATAATAAATAATAATAATGAAAATAGTGGGCTACGCAAGCAGCTCCACTAGGTGGCTCCTCTTCTTCCGTTGCGGGACCCGACGATTTTACATCGTTATCCGAGAAGACGTGAGGGTCTAACCATTTGCAGATGTAGAGCAAAGGTAGCACCTTCTCCTTAATTATTCAAAGATCCTGAGTGTTGGTCCGGTCGGGGTTTGAACTTTGAACCTCCCGCATACAAGCCGACACTCTACCACTGCGCTAACCGGTCGGCGGTAGATTTATGTGAAAGCGTTTCTTAAAGTGCCACTAAAGGCAGAAGTCAACTACATTTCATCAAAAAGATCCATTATCCAAAGGAACAGTAACGAAAGAAAAATGTGTTAACCGCGCGCCGTTAATATTTTATTGATTTTTGAATATTTCCGATTGGCGATTTTTTTTTCGTTCAACTATTTGTTTCTGCATCCTGTGGGGTGAACAATGGTTCCTGTGACGCATGAAGAACACATAGAAAGTAGAACAAAGACCACGAAGAAGACAAAGAAAGAAGAACAAAGATCTTCTTTGTTTTATTTTCTATGTCTTCTTCATGCGTCATAGGAACCATTGTTCTGAAGAACTTCTCCCCCAAGATGCATCGCGCATAGTTGAACGAAAAAAAAACGCCAATCGAAAGTATTCAAAAATCAATAAAATATTAACGGCGCGCGGTTAACACATTTTTGTTTCGTTACTGTTCCCTTGGATAATGGATCTTTTTGATGAAATGTAGTTGACTTCTGCCTTTAGTGGCACTTTAAATTCCCGCTATAGCATGCGACGAGTTTGTGTTGTGCAAAGCGCTTGCTTACCTCCTCAATTCTCCGACTCTGTCCCTGTAATTCCATTCCCATGCATTCACTTTTAAGGCTCTTATTCCTGATATAATCTCATTCATTGCAGACAACCGTTGATCAGTAATTACGCACTGCTCCTCTCGAAGTTGCGTAGCTTTTCTCGATAGTAGCATCACTAGGATCGCAATCATGCCAAATAACAGAAACGCTATGAGGCCTTGCCAGCCGACTAGAACACATATGACGATGATGACGAATGTACTGTCAAAAATACGCGGAACAAATCCACTAGACGTGTGACGAGCTCTTCCATTCTTTTGGCGTCGTTCGATACGAGATTCATGAGGTAGCCTCCAGTCACTTGGGTCAAGTCACTCCGCGTGCAGTAAAGAATCTAGAGATAAAATCGGCAAAAAGGTTTGTGGATCCCATAATCCTAACTAAAGAAAACACAGTGACAACGGTGTAGGAGTCTAGGGAAGGGGGAACACCATTCTTTGAACCTTTGTGTTTGTATTTCTGCATTCAAAAACCCCACCCTGGCTAAGCTAACCCGGGGGAGAGGGACTCCAATATTTTTTTGTCGGGGATGATCGTCGAAATTTTCAGTTTCACCCCTAAAAGATACCAACCATGGCGGGCCATGGCGTGGCTCAATTTTTTTTTTTACCTTAAAAGATACCCTAAAAGATGAGGTCTTATGTATCAAGTAGGCGCGAAGGACACAGGGAACAGGTGAAAGATACCCATCAAGAAATTTCCGTGTTTGGAGTCCCCCCCCCCCCTGTACGCTAATAGCTGTAGATGAGCACATTCTAATCTTTACCTTCTTGTAAATCATCCCTGTTAAGCCAATTTTGATACGCACTCCGTGGTATAGAGTTTGCAGGTCACAATGGTGGTATCCAAACAGTTTCACCAAACTTCCACTGGTAATACCGAATATAAACAGCGCCGCATATTTAGCACCACTGAGGTCGTCTTGTAAAACCGCCTCTTGTAGAAATTCCAGATATAAACAAAGCATCACCACTTGCATTATTTTGCCAAAAGAATCAAGAAATCGTAAAGCTATCAACTGGAGAATGGTTAACGCAGTAAACGATTTCAAGACTGCTTTCCATAAACGAGGCTTTCGCTTGTTTCTCTTAGCATTCTCGAGTTCTTCTTTCCAGATGATTTCCATTTCACCGATGACTATTTCTGCTTCGTCTTCGTGGATGATAGGGTACAAGTCATCTTGTTTCAAGTCGTGCTGACTACCACGTTTGAGGATGCGATTCACCCAGCACATAAAAACCAGAGAAAAGAAATTCGGGCTTTCTTCTTCTACTTTTTTCTTTCATTTTCTTCCGTCGTTTTACGATTCCGCGCGGCAGACTTTTCTATAAACTTTCGCCGAGAACAACAATAAGGTAAGGGGAATTTCCTAATTGGGAAATTTTGCAAAGTCGGCAGGGCGACAGTTTTTGTTGGTAACTTCTTGATGAATTACACCGTTGTTCAAGTCAATGTGGAGGATGCTAGCGCATTTTCAGTGCCTATATCCCGCACTTTCGTTACCAGCTCACCTGTAATTGAAAACAAGGCATTAGCCAGTGAATTCAGGAGCTTCAGGAGCGTGTACCATCTATTAGTTCAATTGTTCCTAAGGACTTATTTCGACCTTTTGGACATATGTCTAGTCGTACGACGTCAAATCGATGTTTTTAATATGTGAATCATAGACCGAAGTGTACAGTTAGCGGGCTCGTAGCAAGTATGAGGAGAGCGAGGCACTCATCTCGGTAAATATTTCTGATGTTTTCTGATGATGGATGATGTTCACAAAATGTGCAGGAGTTGGAGCGGGTTTCAAACGAGTGATGCAAGTGACAAGTCAAGCTTGTTATGCTCTTATATGTAGGCGAGTAAATAATGTTTTCATTGCATCAACTGACGCTGAAAAGAAAATAGTCCATGTTGTTGGTGGGAATACCGAGTAAATAAATTGTTTCCCCGTTCTTGCACTGACTGGATGGAAGCACTTTCAATGGTGAATGAATTTTATCCAGTTCAAGGACGAAAAAAAAATATGTTCAGCCCATGCTTCTTTATGCCAATCACAACACCCTCCGAAATCCTAATCCAAGTATTTGTTTGGCTGGTTAAATCATTTGCAGCTGAACGGTATCTACGGTAGGAGGGTCTTCCTGTAACATCAGTTGTCACTTAAGTTTGGAGGGCTCGTGATGTCAGCTGTATAGACCTGTTCACTCTGTGGGTTGCATGTGGATTTTGATAATGGCATTGACACAATCTGGCGGACACAGTTGCTGCTCCCTTTGTTCAAGCTCTTAAATATTCGCGTCAACTCTCTATTCTGCAAGCGTTGGTCGATTTTGAAACAAGAAAGATTTAGTAGAAGATAACAAGACAGAAATTATTTGAAAAATCGCGGATGTTGCACTCGATGTTTTCAATGCCCTGACGTGATTGGCTCATCATGCAACTCACAGCGTGAGCCGGTCTATGGAGAGTTTGCAGGTGATGCGTGGCATTTTAAATTTTGACCCTAATAAATAAAAATACCATATTTGACAAGAGCTTGCCGAAATAAGAAAAAGGCGAAAATTTGAGTTGATTTGGGTAAATATTAGCAAAGTTATTGACGCCCGAAGTAAGCTGTTTCTATACGTTTATGTTTCTATACGTTTATGTCTTGGTGGGCAAGTGATGCCCACCACAACATCATTAAACCTATTGGAAAACAACCAACTTCCGACGCTCATAACTTCTGTGTTATTTGTCGAAACCAACTCAAATTTGAGGATTTCACACATTCGGGTTGGTTCTTTTCAAATATGGTATTTTTATTTTGCTGGGATCAAAATTCAAAGCAAACTCCCCATTGCAAGCGTCTGTCACCCACGATACATTTGTTGCAAATGACTGGAAGCAGACGTCAATAGTTAGTTACATTTTAACCGTCGTTTTTCAGTTAAATAAGCAGTGGTTTTCCAGTTGTCAGTTAAATTTTAGGAATTTTGACAGTTGTCAACACACCCCATCCCGACCCTAGGCAATAGTAGGATTCGGAATAAACCAAACAACGACACACATACAGATAAAAATGACGACCGCACGCCCATAACGTTCCTAGGGACTAAATAGTTACACCGTTTTACAGAAAGCTGAGTAAAAAAAGCAAACGTTTGAATGATTTTGAGAAACTCTATCTTACCCCTACGGATGTAGACTGCTTGCAGCCCCTTCTTCTGCGAACGTCCGTAAATCGAGAGAAATGTTTTGTTTTTACCCGCGGCGCGGCGCGCTTCGGTTTGTTTACGGTGTCGAGTGCGCGTCGCGCTTTTGTTTGTTTACAGAGTCGAGTTACTCAGGCGTTTTCCCACCGTGGCGCGCCTCTCTCTCTCTCTCTATCTACCGCATACCTGGACCTCAAGAGCCAAACATCAGTCAATCAAAAAACGTTTTTGGTCCTCGAGTACGCTCTTTGCTTTTTATAAGAACGTCTATTATAGTTTCAGTTGAGGCTGGCCGTTCTTATTTTTGGAGCAGTTTGAGGCTGCAAATGTTCTTACGGATGTTCTTACATTTCGTGACGTCGGAACCTGAGAGTTTTATTAATTACAATATTGAAGGTCGTTATTATTAACACATTTGATTCTGGATTTTAGAACGCATCACTGAAATAAATATATAGTTTGCTCCTATCTGAGGCTCAGGCATGTTCTTAGCATGTTCTTAAAATTTGGCTAAATTTCAGGCTGAACGTTCTTATAAAAAAGGTTCTTATAAAAAGAAGAGTGTACACATATAGATCAATACACAATATCTGCAAAAAGCGTGCATAAAAGTTGAAAGCTTTTTTAGTTATGTTTCGTTAGATTTGACACTTCAAGCGCGAGAAGCGTGGTTTCCGCATGACAAATTGTTGAAGAAGATGCGTAGAATATGCGCGCCGATTCCAGTCGAATAATCACACTTATTATATGGCAACGATAGTACGCGCGCTCTGATTGGCTAATCAGCGGGCACAATTTTACCGTATTGCCCGTGGGCAATACGCATTCCCGCCATTTTACAAAACGGGCGCGCGTGGCTGTCAGAGTTCATTCAAGTGAAGCAAACCTCAAACAGAAGAAACATTCGTCGTGGTTGAGGAAGCTAAACCTTTCTTCTTTCCGAACTGTAAAACCTCTACAAGCGTACTACCATCTGGATTGAGTGGAAACTGAAATGATGGGTGTAATACAAGGAAACATTTCGGGAAGTTTCAGAGAACTTCGCTCGGCAGACTTAGTCGTTTCGTGTTGAGATTCATTGTTGACAAAGGACAAACAGATTTACTTACATGGATTTTCAAGAAATCTATATTCCATCACATAGACATCTTCTCACTCACATGTAACAGAAATATAAAGGGCAACTAACAGCGGATACAAGCGAATATTTTAAAAACTTAGTTCTCGAGAGTGAACATGAATCACGGATACAAAATGAACAACAACCACTTCAGTGAAAATATTTTCGCCTGGCTCGTCGGTTATTTCCAGATTGAGAAGTTGTGAATTATCATTTGAAATCCTCAAAGGTTCTCTGGATGAACATTCTTTAAACTCTTTGGTTGGAAAATTTAGTCGTCGTTGGAAAGAACTAAATGATGGAAAAATACGGTAAGAAAACTCCATGTACTTAGCTTAATGTAAGATTATTTCGCTCGATAAATTGCAAGCTGCCTTTCGCCATCAAACCATTCTGCTTGCTATTGTTCTGCAGTTTCTTTTCACTTGTATCGTTTTCCGGCTAAAATACTCTTCATTTTTCTTTTTATTTAATGGCTTTTTATGTGTTCTTGTGTTGGTCGTTCACAAATTTAAGTTAAGCTTATAAAATTAAAAGTCGTGCGGCTGGTTTAGTTTGACTTTCGCTTCGTCTCCTCCCTTTGTATTTTTGTTTTATTTAACTTTGTTTGAAAATGCCATATAATAAACAACTTACTAACCTCGTTTGCTCGGGCAGTACGGAAAAATTCCAGACTTCGGGCTGAAATTTCTGCTTTACGAACCTCGCCCAGAGGCTCGGTCCGTAAAGCAGAAATTTCATCCCTCAGTCTGGAATTTTTCCGTACTGCCCTCGCGCTCGGTTAGTAAGTAGTTATTAATTACAGCTTATCTTACTTTCATGACAGTGCCTACGATTACTTGCAGTCAGGATGAGCAACCAAAAGAAATACCCAACAATCGGAAGTCTGTTTCACTCGAGACTTGGAGGACAAGACAGATCTAATGACTTTTAGTAGAAACCCACTCGCATAGGCATAGTATCACGAGTCCTGCAATCTGATTGGCTTCGCTACTCACTACCTATAACGTAATAGATAGCGAGTAGCGAAAAGGCTAGCGGAAAACTTTCTAAACCAGTTTAGCAACAACTCGAAGGAAGTATGCTAGTGCTAGGTTCGGGAAGTATGCTAATCAACTCGGCGCTACGATCTATTGACTCATAGAAAACTCGAACTCGTAGTCTAATTGTTAAGTATTTCTTGTTCTGTCGCGCTTCATCGTACAGGGACCCCATATATCGCTTTCACAACAAGCGCAAGTACTAATTGTTTGTTGACACTACGGAAACACCTTCACTAGACAATAACCTCTGCTTTCTGTTTCCCATATGCGATTCAAGGCAGCGATCGGAAACGAAATAACTGTGTTATTAGACAGGCAGCCTTGGTAGAAAAGAAGCACTGGCGACGTTGGCTCCCTGTGAAACTGAATTCAGCTTCGCGGGTTTCTCAAAAACTGTATTAGATGTCTTCCTTATGCGCCCGAAGCGCGCCGAAAGTTTTTAATGCACATGATATAGAAGTTGCTGTAATAATTCCTTTAGAAAAATTGTGGTGGTCCCCCCTTCTCGGGCATCAGGCTTCACTCACACAAACAAAGAGGCACAAAGGATCAGCACATGTTAGACCTCTACACTTGTGTACCAAGTTGGTCTTCCATGAATTCCAGTTGCCAGATAATAACATTAATATTTGCCTGTTACCCCGGTAAAACAGAGGTAATCTGACAACCTCCTGTAGAAATGACGTGTAGAAATGGCACCAGTACAGTAGTAAAAAGAACTGTAGTAAGAAGCTGTCTCAGTTTCTGCATCTTTATGATTATAATAAAATGCATAAGTGCACTGTGTTACGACGAATGCCTCATTGAAAAATTGTGACCCTCCCCAAATCCGCTCTAAAATATTGTTTCCCTTAGAACATTTATTTTTGTAGCTTCCGTTACGCTTGCTGATTTTCACGGATGCTTTAAATATGTAAACATTGACGTCACAAGAAATCCGCCTATATACTCTCTACCGCCCCTTTCCCCGAATTTCTGCAAAACATGCAAGATGTCCATGGAGTTTTATTATCCTTTACTTCTATTATTTATCTTTCTTACATTTCAATGGCAACCGTCTAAGCGCCATGTAGATAAATTTCTGTTTCGTCCATTTTCAAATTTAAGCGCGGATCATTTTGCGTGACATGGCGAGCTCGCTCATCGGCTTCTTGTCCTCTTCACGGGCGACAGCGAACAACCTGGTCAGCGAACTCGTAAACGGTATACCCCAGCCTTCTTGCAAAGCATTTTGGGACGAGACAATTGAACCCTCGCACCAGCCCCTGTAGGGATGGAACGCCTCGCCGATGATGAAAATCTCCTCGGTGGGGAAGGGTCGCTTTGCCCAGTTAGCAATGTCCACCATGGTGAACGATGTTCCCGGCTTCTGGAAGTGCCTGATGATAACGAGAAAATTAATTGCGCGTTATTGAATATATTTGGTATGGATCGTTGTTTCTTTAGCCCCATTTGCACGACATAATTTTTGGCACGGCTTTCATAAAGATGGTTCGGGACTACCTCGCCATGTAGTCCCGCCACGGGCGATTTTTTTTATTTACGCCCACTTTATGGCTCTTAGAAATTTTTAAGGCAAGTTATTGAGAAAAAAAGGAAAAAACCTATGCAAATTACTTATTCATAACCCAACATCTTACACATGAGCTACGAGAGAGTTCGCAAGAGGTCAACATTCTCCTTTTAATTCACTCATATAGAAAGAGAATGATATGTGAATCATAATGAATATTTTTACTAGCTAGCCGCCATCTTGAAGTGGGCGTAAAAAATAAATTCGCCCGACACGGAAGAAATTTCGATCCGGCTCGGAGAAAAATTTAGTACGACAAAGCCATGTACACAGTAGCCTGCTAGCAGGCGTTGGCTGGCTTTTTTTAGGTCGTTTTACGGCGAGAATCAAGCGAAAATCCCTGCGGGCGCCATATTGGACGGGTCAAAATTAGGTCTGGGGCGAGTGACAAAGCAAGGTCAACAAACGCCTGCTGGCAAACTATTTACACAGCGCAAATATACCCGAGCCGACCCATTACAGCGCGAGAAGCCCAAGTATGGCCACTCGATAATTAATTCGCATACTTTCGCCCGCGTTAGCCAATCACAGGCGGGTTTTTTTTACAAGAGAGCCGGCTTAACCACAAAACTGCTCGAGTCACGATGAGTGTTCAAGTCATGAAATACAGCGGAACTTCCTAGGTTTTCTATTTGCTCTGAGCGGCTAAAAGTTATCTAAGCTGATGTCCGTTTTCTGGCGGGTCAAGCACGAAAAGCCGTCGACTGAGTTTGTCTCTCCGCTAGGTCAAATCATTCGCCCGCATTTCCCATTTATATTCGGCACTAAACCTGCAGGAATCGATACATGTAATAATTTATATAATTTAGAAATGAGCTTAGAATCTTACAAATTATGATGTTCAAATAGCAATTTACTTTTCAGATCCTGGGATGATAAATAAACTCACATTGCGATCTAAACTTGCAAGAACCCGCCTACTGAGTTGTCTATCAGATGTCAAATTATTCGCGAACAAGAAACTATTCTCTTTCGGAAAATGGTCAATATGTTTTTCGAAAAGGAAATTTCTCAATTCATTTCTAAATTATATAAATTGTTATCGATGCAGGTTAAGTGCCAAGCATAAATGGAAAATGCGGAGAGAGACAAACTCAGTCGACGGCTTTTCTCGCGCGCTTTGATTTCCGACTACACACCTGTTTACTTTGTCTTTCTAGTACTTGACCCGCAAGAAAACGGACATTTTATATTTGATTTCAGCTTGGATAACTTTTATCCGTTCAGAGCAAATAGAAAACCAAGGAAGTTTCGCTGTACTTTCATGACTTGAACACTCATCGTGACTCGAGCAGTTTTGCGGTTTGAGCCCGGCTCACTTGTAATAACCCCCGCCTGTGATTGGCTAACGCGAAAGTATGCGAATTAATTACCGGTGGCCATACTTGGGCTTCTCGCGCTGTAAATATCGTACCCCTAACACTTTTTATCCTATGAACCATTAAATTGTAATGTTTTATTGAGTCTTGGCCATCATGAATGTAGTGCCAAAATCTCACCATGCCGAGTCCCAGTAGTGGTAGGCGGTTTCTATCGGTTTAGGGATATTAGTGCCGAATTTCTGCTCCATCGCGCGGTGCACCTCTGTGTCGAGGAAGTGCTTCTTGAGTTGTGCAATATCCCCCCATCGTCGTGCGCACCCGCCGTCACTGTACATCGTGTGCATTACGCCTGCGCCGTAGGGTCCTTTGTCCCTGGAGCAATAAGGAGCCGACCATTTGAGGGGGTGGGGGGGGGGGGCTTTTTTGTCAGTGCGAAATTTTTTTTAACCTCTGTTATGCGTCGATAATTTTTTTTCCAATAAGAAAGAAGGGTTTTATTCACCATTTTGCTGTGTAGGAAATGTTTTTCAAAAAAGCCCCCCCCCCCCCCCCCTCAAGAGTTAAATGGTCGGCCCCTAACAAGGAGATGTTTATTTGATGTCGTACATGCGTACATAGACAAAAAATCAAATATATAGATCTCAAGTAGAAATACATAATCGACTAGACACATATATTATCACGAGATACTGTTTGTTCCTTAGGGGCAACCGGAACAATCATCTAGATGTCATGTTTTTATAGTTTATATAAAATAATAAATATTATGTAAATAAATAAGTAAATAATAAAAAAATAAAACCGGAACTGCAATAGAAATACAACACAACGCAAAAATAAAGAAGTACAATACAACTATTTGACATCCCTCCCTGTGAAACGTTTTTTTTTTTTTTCAAACCTGTGCGCCATTGTTGTCCCCAGGCAGTTGCTGTTCGAGATGTACTTCTGTCCGGGTTTGATGGGCATCCCTCCTACATTTACGGTCTCCCACCACGCCCGATCATACACTGCGGCTCCTGTAAACGTGCAGAAGCAAAACAAATAAACCCGTCTGTTGCATGCGACGTGCTCGCGTCATGACATGACTTGTCTGAGGTACGCACGTCTTAACGTGACCTCATACCATATTTGGTAGGATTTTTAGAATATGTTTCAATATCCATTATAGACATTTTCGGACTCGCATGTGATTGTCGTTGGTGTCTTGTGGACTTGACGTTCAAGCTACGAGTTGTAGGCATGACTAGGCATGACGCAAGCATGTCGCATCCGACATACGTAGGTAAAATGGTACAGTGTAGGTCCGGCTATACCTAATATGCTAGAGCACATTTACAGTCACTGTTGTTGTTAGTTTTTGATTGGCATATTATTGAATGAAAACTATAATAACAAATGAGTGGTTTACTATTACTCTTAATGAGCCTGTGTCAGCCGCCATGGCCATTTTTACCTCATAGCTTGCAAGGAGAAAACTCAGAGAAAAAAAATTTAGAGAATCAGTTCTTGTTCAATTTGTTAAATCAAATACGAAACTTTGTGTTTAGATCTTTATGTAGAGATTTCTAAACTTGATTTCATTGTCTCATATCGAACGAGAACAATAAAAGAGTGGCTGACACAGGCTCTTTAAACAGAACCCTTGGCATTTATTCGCGTTTAAAATGCGTTTCTTTTCGTCCATGCCAAGCTAATACTTATACTGATACTAACCATGTACCGGGGGAGGGGGGCATACCTTTAAATGCGGGGATAGGCTGTATAGAGCGAAACTGAGGCGTGTCCTGTATCTTGTTTGCGATGGTACCGTTTATGCGGTCAAACTGCACCGGAGGCACGCCAACAACAAGCTTTCGAACCTGAACGCGTAACGCCGGGGTTAACATAATGTATAGATCATTCTCCTTCTCTATCGACTTCACGCCGGTACTGGTGTAGATCTTCCCTCCGAGGGACTCGATCTGTTGCCGAAGGGTCTCGATAATTGTCGACATTCCGCCCACGGGTCGGATGTATTTGTCGTCAAGTTTGAGTGACATCTCCGTGAACTCCATGTAGGACCTCGGGCTGATGAATCAGTGTAGTCACCTGAGGGGTCGAACACATTCACAGAAAAAAAAAACTTATAACTATGTATACCTCCAGTCCATCCATGGCGTTCTGAATGGGGTCCCTCTGATGGGAAGGAAATATTGTTGGGCTCCCTGTGGTAGGCAGCGTGACATCACAGGGGACCCGCTTCTGGTACTGCAGTGCGCTCGGCCCAGCCCTCGCGCATCCCTACGGTTAATATCCCTGCACAGCAAGCCCGCACAGAATGCCGAAAACTATGCTCACCAGTGGGCGACAACCGTCACGGCCCAAGAAAATTCAAAGAAGGTTTCACTTAAAAGCCAAGAGCCCATAAGTAGGAGCTTTCATCTCACCTATATAGTTGAGGCAGCGCATTTCCTGACCTAGTTATTTTTAGATACGAATTTGCATTTTAAATTTGTTGCTGGTTCCCCAAGAGGTCCGCACAGTGCCGAAACACAAGATTGCGGTGGAGGCCAAAACGCGACTTTTCTGGGTACTTTGAGGTTAGAACTTCTGCTATAATTGTTATCCCAGTACCGAAGCGAGTAATAAACTACTATAGAGATTTACATGTGGAATTTGACTCGCAGAGCCAGTCTTCGCTTCTTTCCGCCATGTTTATCGATGGAGATAATTTATACAATATTGGACTTGGAAGCTGACTGGACGCTGATTGGACAGTTTCTACAACGTTTCGCGCTAAATGTGTTCTAAAAATAGATAGGTCAAGAAAAACGATGCCTCACGGACCGAGTACCAAAGATGAAAGCTCCTACTTATGGGCTCCTGTAAAAGCCCATCTCCAACTGAGAGCCTTTGCGCCCCGTTTTCTTTTGTTTTCAAATTGATCCATTGTTTTTCGGGTGTTCTGAGAGTCCGCAAAGGCTCTCGGTTGGTGATGGGCCTTTAATGAAAATAATTATGTACATCGTACGCCCATATATTTTTTCCTTACAACATGGATACTATGGTAGCGATTTTCGTATTATATGAAAATATGAAAAAATTGAAATGAAATATGAAAATTCAATTGATATCCAAAATGACTCGCAACTCGCACATGCAGCTAATCTCTGGACATGCGGCAAATTAAATGAAAGCATGGAACATATTGTGACGAAGCCAAGCTAATAAGTACAACTACTATCACGCAGTGACCACGTGATCATTTAATAACTTACACAGCCACCAATGACCATTTGATCTCATACCTTTATATCCGTATAACTCCGATAGATACTCGGCTGCTTCGTGAGTCACATGATGAGACACGTACGTATCCACTGTCGCGAAGCTTTCGGCGTTCGCCGCGTGCTCGGGTTTTAGTGCGTAACTAAGCAACTCGTCACTCGTCATCTTACCAAACTTCGGGTGGGACTGGAGGAATGGGTAGCCTGTCTTGATGATCTTGTGGTCACTCGACACGATCCCGCGGGACTCGATTAGACTCGGCTCTACAAAGCTCCATTCAATGTGCTGAATGCCAAGGTCAGCCAGAAGTTTGCTGCGTGCACAATAAATAATCTCCATTTTTACCGTGCGACTACGTCAACCGGGCCATTTTGTAAGAAGTTAGCCAATCAGAAAGCGAGTACAGAACAAAGAATCTCGACTTTCTTGCGGATATGAGACACCGAAATATCGCTTTTCTCGTAAAAGTTGTGGAAATTATGGGCAAAAATCACTTCAAAACACTTAATTACTCATCGTCAGATGTATTGCAGGTATTAAATTTGCTTAAAATGGTTTGAATCTCTAAATGACAAACTTTTTACGGGATGGCCCGGTTGACGTAGTCGCACAGTAAAGAGTCTGCGTCAGCCGGCCGCCATTTTGATGGCATAGCAACACACCAAGCATCCATTTCCAGCGGCTGATCCATAGAGAATAGAGGAATGCTCTCGATTGAATTTGGTAAATAAAACCTGAAACTTTGTTTTTAGATGTTTATTAAGAGATTTCCACACGTAATTCGTCTTCTAATATGAAACAAAACCAGAGTGGATGACACGGGCTCGTTAACTGCTCAAGCGCACAATTTATTTCCCGGGAAAAGTATTACCTTATCTATCGCTTGTTGCGCTGCTAGGAATACGTGCATTTCTAGGGCCCAACGACGAGCACAGTCCCATGACTATCCATGCGAATTCCGAACGCTTGCTATTCTTGTGTCATGTGAATTCAGCATTTCCCATCGATGGGTCTAGGGTTTCCTATGGTTCCCGAAAATTCCCTAGGGTCCCCGAATGGCCACCCATACTACCATTTGCGGCTTTCCGTGAGGTTTGAAAACTTTTTATCTCAGACGTTTGCCAATCAAAACTTTTTGTTTGGTCCACGAAACTTTGCTAATGAGGACCAAATTTCATACTAAAATTTTGAGTTTCTGTTGCGATAATCTTAGCTTTCACCACAAGTCATCCTAAGTTGAATAATATCAAAACATCTAGTACCTTTTCTTGTCAGAAATGCCCAGATTCTGTAAGGCTTACGGCAAACGCCGCGCCAGAGTCGCGCCGTTCCAATACAAACAATAGAAATGTCTTGATTATAAAGTATAATGAAGCGGCATCCTTTGAAAAAGGAAAGGTTCAACAGAAGAAGAGGCTGAAGTTCGGCGTTTGCCGTAGGCCTAAGTTTGTTTCGATTTTGGTGTGTAACTTCTGTAACTTTAGAGATTCCCACGGGAAACATAAAAGTTTCACATCCCTACACCTGCAGTTTAATTAGCGAAACAAAAAGTTTTGAATGTAAAACGTCTGCGATAGAAACTTTCCAAATCCTAGTTGTCGCGTCACGCCTCACGGAAGGTCGCAAATGGTAGTATTCTCACGGAAATTTCGACGCGTTTTCGGGCTGTTCTCCCGTGCAAGAACCTGGAACAACTCACCAGCTGCGTCACAAAAGCTTCCTTTGCTTAGTAGAACGAATCATGAAGAAAGGAAAGCTGAACACAAAGGTGTCCGCTGGGAATGGTTCTTACACGGCAAATTACCCCGTTTTGGCATTGTATTTTATTAAAGCATTAGAGCACAACTTTCTATGGCCTTATCGTCGAGAGAGAGCACGGCGTGATTAGACAACATAACTCATTTTCGATTACATTTTGTAACAATCGTGACACAGCCCCTTTATTTGTAAATTATTTTGAATCAAATTATGAAACAATTTGGTCCCGCCTTACTAGTATATGAAAACGTGTGCGAAGAGCAACACAATACGTACATCATGATTGGGTGTTTCTTGTCTATTCTCCATGCTCCAAGGCCTGTTAGAACAAATTGCGTTAATAACTCTTGACAATTTGCTTCATGAAATGAACTTTGTGTAATGCAAAATGTTGGTGCCGGCAATATCGAAAGCGCACCATATCGAAAAACGCGACACTACTATAAGGATCAACATTTCTTAACAATGCCATACATTTCGTTCGACGCGATTTTGGAGCTATTCTTCTTCGGATATACGGTAGCTAGTATACAGAAGGGAGGTTTTGCGGCGGATTTGAGGCATCTGCAGACCCACTGATGTAGAAAGCTCACGATATTTTAGATAAAATAATGACGCCATAACCACGTGCGAATTTTTATAGGGAGGTCAACGTAACGTCTGACGCAAGATGGGTTGGTCAAAGGTCACGGATGACGTCACATGGTATAGTGTACTGTTTCCTATACATATGCAAGTTCACGTGCGGAATTTTGAAACAATTTCTCGAAAACGAAACCATTTTTCGAAACCTGATAAACACATCATTCTTCTTCTTAGCCTGCTAGCAGGCGTTGGAGGCTGTTTCATCGGCGAAAACCTGGAGTTCGTAGTCGCGAGCGCCATCTTGGATTTTTTGGCCGAGTGACAATGGGGCGAGTGACAAAACGAGGGGGTGGGGGGCGGGAAAGAGGCGGAAAGAACGCCTGCAAGGAAACTATGCATTTTTGAGTAGCTATTAAAATTTCCGTCCACCAGCAGACGGGAATTATGATTGGCTAATCGGTCAATATGTCAATCATCTCCGAGCGTGTTGGGGTCACACATTCTCAAACAGAAACTCAACAAATAAATATAGCGGTCGATTCGGCAGAAGCAAGTAATTTCGCGTGCGCTTTCTAACTTCGGTTCCAAGTCAAAAGAAATTGCTCCCAACAATTGACCCCAACACGCTCGGAGATGATTGACATATTGACCGATTAGCCAATCATAATTCCCGTCTGCTGGCTATCTTCTTCTCAATCGAATCGCTGTGGAGAAAATAGGAACCTGGAAAAAGATGCAACCCAAAATATTACACATCGTGCGGATAAATTAACATATTTAACTACTTTCCATTCGGAGTATCTCAGCAGCAGTCATTTTCCTGCGCGACGTGGATCAGAGATGCAAGGCACAATGGACGAATGCACGGTCATCAGCTCGAACTTCGGATGAGCTATGCTGGGTTCCAATTCATTAATTCAATTTTCAATCACTGAACGCTGTAAAATCGTAAAAACGCTGTAAAAAAGGCGCTAAACATTGCATTCGGAGAGAAATGGCATCATGGAATTCAAATATTACCAAAGAGGTCAGACAGTGTGTGCAGTCTCGGGTGGAACATGCAATGCATCACCCATCCCTCCCTCCACAGAGGACGACGAGGGAGTCACCCACCCTTCCCTGGGGGAGGATACCGGCAATGAAGACATTTGTGCACTGACCGGATAAGGAGAGGGTTGAAGGAGGCTGGAAGCTTAGCCTTCCGTCGTCGCACAGGCAACCCATGACAAGTTTTATAGCGCAGCTAAATAAAAGGTTTATATCTTGGGAAGGGATGAACCCCAGACAACCAAACTTGAGTGAAGTTGTCTAAGTGACAAGAGGGGTGCAACAGCATGGTCACGTGGTATGACGTCGTCGGTGACGAGATCAAACAAGAAAAGGTATATATCTTTCAACGGGATGAACCAGACAACCAAACTTGGGTGAAGTTGTCTAAGTGGCAAGGAGGTGCAACGGCATGGTCACATGGTATGATGTAATCGATGACGTCATCAAACCAGAAAAGGTGTATATATTTTGGAAGGAATGAGCTTCAGAGAACCAAACTTGAGTGAAATCATCTAATTGGCGTATACAAGTGGGGTGCAAGTGCTTAGTCACGTGGTATGGCGGTGACAGTCTATGCACAAAGACAACGATTTTGTCTCATTAATACGAGAAAAATATGGAACCGGGAGCTCCGCTTTTAGCCAGTGGCTAAATCTATATATTACATGTTTGCCGTGCGTGGATCTGGTCTAGAGCCTCAATGAGGATAGACTGCGCTTAAAGGAGGATAGTAAATTGGACTCCCGAAGCTGAAGGGGTAATTTATTCCAGAGTACGCCTTCGCACTATAGCTGATGGACCTCTTCATATAGTCCGTGCGGACCGTGCGCGGTTTTGGTATGGCCACCTTATTTTCAGAATTGGGATGGATGGGTATAAAGCTAAGCTGACATCAAGCAGGCCCCTTACCTACTGCAACATTAGTAGCGTTTTTAAACCAGTGGTCCCATATTCTCCCGCCAAGTCGCGAGTCCTTCTCAAACACGCACACGCTCGTCTCTTTGCCGGTCTTCAGTAACTCATAGGCGTGGTACAGACCAGAGAATCCGCCACCGATTATACCAACATTACATGCCAATGTACCTGGAAAATAAAAAAAAAATGGAATTTCTGGTTTAAGCCAGGGACCGGACGATCTTTTTTACAAGGAGCTGCTTATCCTGCTTATTCTTGTTCGGACGAATTCTAACACTGGTTATGCAAACCTTTGTAAATGAACACAATTGGAACGGTTATTTAGCAGAAGGTTATATATTGTTTACTTGGGTCCGTACTACGGAAATGTACTACGAATTTGAGGAAGTGCACGGGTGGTACGCTTCCAGTGTTGAGGAGCGCCTAGGTGTGAACTGTGATTTTAACAGTATATAGCAACATACCAAGCCATCCATTTCCAAAAAAAGCTTTGTTTTTAGATGTTGATTTAGAGATTTCTACACGTAACTCGTCTTCTAATATAGAACGAAAACAATAACAAAGGAAAAGCTGACACAGGCTCTTTAAATCCCTCTCAATTAGAAGGTAATATAAGTACATTTCCTCCATATCTTAGCGAATATAGCAGGAACATTCCTCAAAACTTGCAGATCTTCGAGAAACATAGTTAATTTCTCGGTCGCCATTTTGCGTTTCCTTGGGTTGGGTCGAGATTTAATCATTCCACAGGCAGCCCGCGCAGGCTCCTAGACAAAATGACAACACTTTCTTTGATATGCGTAACCATATTTGGACTCACCCATAGGACAATCCACATTTCTCGGCCAATCACAAATCAGAATTTTCGGGTCGAACAGTAGGCCCGCCTGGCACGGCTTGTATGCAGCATAGTAGTTATGACAGTGAATGAACCCCTTACAAGCGTCATAGGGGTCGGGGTACATCCCGTCAGGCTTGAATTTACAGAACTCCTCATGGTAATCTAGAGATCAGATCATCAAGATAAAATACCTTGTGTTGGACTTGCCTGCATATTAAATTTCTGCAAACGACATTCAATATGGGAAACGTTCAATATCACATGGCACAGGATTAGTTTATAGATATACAAAAATCACCAAACAAACACAATTTACATAACCAAACTTGTAGGTAACAAAGCTAACACAGGGAATTTCTGCAAAAACTCATCCATGGGAAAAGCTGAATTTCCCCAAGGCACATACATGGGAAGTGTTTGAAATTCACTATGATAGCCATGGGAAATCCGATAATGCTTCCCCTTTTTCTACCATGGGAAATTCAACTTTTCCTATGAATGGGTTTTCTGCAGAAAATTCCTGTAAAAAGTTCACAAGAAACTATAACTTTTTGATCACGAGTGTAATCTAAAACTCAACGAAGAACCACAAGGTCACGTGACAAGTGAAACAGCTGTAAAAGTTACAGCTATTTCAGGTGTGGATCCAAACCGGTTTCTAGTTTATTTTTCCTTGACTTTTGATATTATCAAGTGACATTCGCCGACGCGCGCGCAGTGGACATCAAATCGAGGAAGATAACTGAAGATTTCGCTTTTCCGCTCAGATTTTTTTCTGGATCCGCATCTGTCTCTTGTTTGTAACAGTGCAAATACAGAAGAGTCTCGAAGACAAGGCGGCGAATATTTACACAGGTGTCAGGGGTTGTATGGAAGCATGATAGTACTTTTCTGCGCGAAGTCTATGGCTGATACACCTAATTCAATCAATGTTGCTTTGAGCTTTGGTCGTTTCGTGACAACCAATGGGTTTCAAAGACCGAAGACCAGTTCTCAAAATAACCTTTTTTGACTCAGGTGTATACATGTGTAAAACACTATGTACAACTAACCTGAGCGAGTAAAAGCAGCCGCAGCTCCTAGAAAAAGGGAAAAGTCATAAAAGGAAATTAACGTTTAATTTGCTCTCAGTGCTAGCGTTATAACAGCGAGATGATCTACTGTTAATAATTACACTACTGTTAATAAGTAACATCTATAGCCTTTATAAAATACACAAGAGGGTGAATATCCCTAATTGTCCAGCAAAGCCTGGCATTGCTCGATCTCCAAATGGATTTCCTCTTAATCTACTAAAGAAGCGCATTACCCGATTTTCAAAATGGGCTCTTATCTACTGCTGACAAAGACGACAGGTAGTCCTTAAGATAATTTTATGATTCTAGGAAAACAAGCGCTCTCAGGCTGTGCACTCTACTGATTTCTCAATCACTTACCTGCGAAAACGAGCAGCACCAGTAAGGGGATCATGGTGTTAAGTAGGCGTGGAGTTTTCAATGTGCGTTATCGAGTGCACGATGCGCTTTATATAATCAAATCAGTGTAGCTTGCGCACTATACACAACAATTATGTGGTTATCACACTAATGATCGTGTATCGAAAATGTCGATTGGTTCATTCTCGTACCCAGAGGTACCCAGAGGTACCCAGAGGTACCCAGAGGTACCCAGAGGTACCCAGAGGTACCCAGAGGTACCCAGAGGTACCCAGAAGTACCCGAGGTACCCAGAGGTACCCAAAAGTACCCTTGCGAGTTAGGCTCCGTCTGGTGATGGCTATTTTGAGGGCATTTGCTGATTGCATGGTTGATTGGATTCTCGTACCCCGAACCCCCCGGCTCGCATCCCCACGCTGGGGAGGCTCTGGTTGCGACCATTTAAGGGCCTTCGCTGACTGGCTGATTTTGAACGTTGGAACAAGCGCAGAATGTTCTTTCTCTCAACGGCTCTGTATTTTAAAAGTCTCGCGCATGCGTCAATGGCTGTCACCAGAGCTTCTCCTGTGAGGAGATGAGTCGGGGAGCTTTGGATTCGAGAAAGGGTTGATTGTGAACGCTCGGGCATGCGAAAGTTATTTCTCTTAACGGCGCTGTATCAGAAGTGGCGCTAACATGCAACACGGTTAATGCTTCTCATTGTCTTTGCATGTTTTGTCTAGACGACTTTTTCGTTTCGTTACCAAAGGTTTTCGTCTTGTTTTATATTTATAGTGGAAAATGTAAATAAAATCATGTAAATAATGGAGGCCGACTCCCCAGCTACCCGGTCTATTTTCAGAGGCCCTCCTCTCAAATATGAACCAAATTCCTCACAATAAAGTGAAACAATGAACAACAGGAATCTTCTATAAAATTCCTTTTTTAAACTCAATAAACCAGTCATATAACGCACAACTTGTACTTGTAATTCTAGAGAGCTCAAGCTTAATTTAGGTTAACCCAAATAAAATAGTAATCGCAAACTTAACAAGACAGGACATCTCATCTACAATACGTTAAGACGTTAGGTAAACCTGTCATTCATGTTTACATAGCGATGGTAAACTTTTGGTGTGTTTACGGAGTAAAAGCGCACGGAACCAGGTGTGCGCAAACAGCTGCAGCTGGGAGCTCTTGGAGCTGGGGTATCGACCATGACATCTTTATGAACCGTGCCAAAATAAAAATGCGTATTTTTAGTTTGAAATTGAGAAACAACTGGAACTGGCTAGCATTTTGGCAATCTGTTCTGCCATAGGTCGTCGACCTGCACGCTGTCACCCTGAAACCTTGAATGTCGTATGACTGTGTAGATTTACTGTTTCATATGGGGTTGTGTTTGTTCTTCTTGGGTTGACTTACTAGTACATAATCCCCCCCTCCCTCCGGGGCAATCCCCATGACCCATAAAATATAGACGGGGATGCCTGTGCTATCCCTAGTGGTATACAATTCATTCAATTTGCTATCTCAGGGGTAAAATCAATTTTCCCGACGAGCAATTCAACCCCCAGCGAGTCCCCCCCCCCCCCCCCCCCCCCCCCTGGACATAATCTCCCAGTGGCAGACTTGCTTCTAGCTCTTATATTCTTGTTCTCTCTCTGTTTTTTTTCCCCTTGTTTTTGCTTTGTGCTCCGCATCTTTCAGGTATATCTTAATTCCTGTCCTTTGCCTATTTATCTGTGGTCTAGCTTTAGCGCCGAGTTGCGCCAAAGTGTGTTTTAACCTTTCCTTTTTACTACGCGTACAGGTAACGAGGTCTGTACGCGCAGTCTGGCCAAGTTAAGTTTTCATTTCCCTGACTGCAGCTAATACATGCTTAACCGACCAGCAAAGGATTGGACATTCTGCAACAGCTCTAGGCGATAGATGAGGAAAATATATGACGACTGTAGTTAATGCAAAATGCAAAGTAATTAGTAAGAACGGATTTCACATGACTGTCAACACTTGTTATGTAATTGCGATTGCTTTGCGTTCTCATTGGCTACTCGTTTTTCTCAGCCAATCAAATTCTTTAGTAAATACAATTGCGTAATTACTTAGTAATTGGTTCGGCTTGCAATTGGTTGAGAAAAAAGCCATTTAGGAGCAAGTCGTGATTTCTCTGGTGATTGGCTGGTGATTGCTCAATTGCAATTGTTTTCACGACAGTCATGTGAAACCGCTCTAATGCAAAATGCAAAGTAATTAAGGGGAGAGGTTAAAGCAATGGTACTCAAATATTTGCGTGCAAATATCTCGCAAAATAATGACCATAATGAAAACGTAGGCTCTACAACACTAGGCAAGTACATTTATGCAATAAAATCTGGTACCCCTATATAACCATTCGAGAAAATAACAGTTGAACATTCAGTAGGGGGTGGGGAGGGGTACTTTCCCGTAACCCACCGCCTCCCCTGACAATATCGGCTTTTAAAAAGTACCATTTGTTTACCTGTTCCCTAAAAACCCATATTTATGGTCCCCGTCCGGCGAGGGGGGAGTTTCCTGTTACATTTTTATGCTACCCTTGTTGATCATGATGTTCCTTCGGCTGGAAAAATTGAAACCCTTCGTGTCTCTAAAACGCCATTTTTCGAACCTTTGAGACTTCCTTCGAACTGAAAAGATTGCTTGTTGCATGAATTCCTTCCTCAATGTCTTCTCTGCATGGAAGCTTTTTCCTTCTTTCCCCCGCGCTCCGCCACACCCTTCGATTAAGTTTTTAATTATATAGCCAGCGCAATCTACTGATTTTTCAATCGCTTACCTGCGAAAACGAGCATCACCAGTAACCGGATCATGTTGTAGTAGTTACAGGTAAAACGCGCCTAATGCTATGAAAAACCAAGGTTTTTGTCTTGTTGTATATGTTTTATGGTCGATAATGTAAATACAATGTAAATGATGGAGGCCGACGTCCCAGACTTCAGCTTGTACGCTGAGGTCACAACGGCGCCACCGGCAGCCAAGCCATACTCCCTCCTGTCGACTATACGCCGGTATGATCCGCCCAAAAAGTGTAGGGTTTTTGAGGCTTATCATTATGTTATTTCAAAGGGTAGCGATTTTGCGAATGTCACTATATAAAAGGGTAGCAGATCACTAGATTCTGTTCAAAAAGTAATAGGCCTTAGTAATTGCAGTATCATCAGCTATCATAAGCTACTTGCGAACGAGTAGGATGGTTCTCATATTGTTTGTGGACCCGCAGATGGCTGACGAGGCCGATCCTAGATTTGAAAGGGTTTTAATATTGCGTTTTGGAGCTTTTAACACGTATATTTAACACATGCATTTTTGCAAGAATTACAGGAAAGGGGTGTCTTTAACTCGATTCCGTATTATAATGACGTACTCCCCGGGCATCCAAGCAGTCATTAGCACAGACACTGTCAGGGTTGTGAGTGCTAGAGGGTTTTGTAGCATCGCCCTGAATTTGGCAGGGTAGGGTGGCAAAGAGGAGGTTATTGTATCTTAAGAACGGCGTCAGACACATGTATAACCCCCCCCCCCCCCCCCCCCCCCCCCCCACGGCACAGCAGTTAGAGGTACCTGTAGCCACCCGGTCCTTTTTAAAGACCTTCCTCCCTCAAATAGGAACCAAATTCCCCACGAGAATCAAGTGAAAGTCATATGACGCACCATTAGTCTACTTGTAATTCTAAAGAGTTCAAAATAGTCAAAATCGCAAACTTTACAATAACAATTTCGTCCCATGTCCCAAGTCATGATGTGAAGTCATCTCAACTACCATACGTTCGTGGAAGCCTGTCATTCGCGTTTACACAGTGATGGTAAACTCTTGGTGTGTTTACCGAGTTAAAGCGCACGGAATCAGGTGTGTCAGCTTGGAGCTGCGGTATTGACCTTGACATCTTTATGAACCGTGTCAAACCGTGCGACACCACTGATTTCTTTATTTGGAATTTATTTATTTGTCGCACCGGTTCTCGTCAATTGTTGTTTGTTTTGTCGCATGTTGTGTAACAGATTGATAATAGTTTACATATTCCACTCGTTTTGTCGGTTGTCAGTTCGGTTTTACAGCCATTTTGTTATTTTGCGAGAATTGTGAGAAAATTGTAAGCTGCAGTTGTAAGTCGTGCGAGTAAAATGCAATATAATCTGCCTGTTCAGCATATCTACTCGAGACGGTGAAGAAAAAGAAAAAAAGGACCATACTTCCAGACAAAGGGCTGAAGCGTCGTATGGCGACCGTACGGTTCTTACGCCCACGCCAGAGATTTCGGCCCTGACAGTCGCTATCCTGGTGTTGAATTGCTCAGTAGCTAAATACCTATGGGTGAGAGTACGCCCAGCCACCAGACCATATAAGGACGGCCCTTGTACCGTTAGTGAACAATCAACATTAATTATGTACCGCGAACGTATTTATAGGTCTGATGAGCGTGTAAGAGATCCATGTGGGACAAGTTTAATTTATACTAAGCTAGCTTTCCTAACGGTAAAGCAGAAACATTTCTTACAGTTGCCGTTTAGCATGTTTTATTCATCATATAAATTCATTATGATTCATTATAATATCACGAGAATGCGTTTCTTTTTAAGGTTCAGCTTGCCATATCAAGATAGTTCCCTTGAAAAAGTGTCGACATTCTCCAACTTCCTTATAAGGAAATATCGAAGAAACCCAGTAACTTTTTCACTATTTCTATTGGCTTAGAAAGCTTACAACTCAATCAAAACTCAAATATACTCGAGGAAAGATGCTATGTGCATTTTCCACTCTTGTGTTCACGGTCAAAAGCCTGGCAACAAGGTAGACGAGATACCACAGGAAGCCCGGTCAATATCTAGAAAGGCGACACTGCTATCTTGATATGGCATGCGCACGCACGTCATCGTCGTCTGATTTTGTTTTCCGTGAACAGATGATCATTAATCCCCTGAAAGCTCATCTAACGATGCCCAGTGTTAAATACTCTCCGCTTCTAAATATTTTTGACTGTCCATTTATTCGAATATACTTTCCATTGGTCTTTGTGTACGACCTCAGTGTCGTTCTGTCAGTGGATATGAACGTCGCATTTGCACCAAAGAATCTTGCTTCTCTTTTCCTCAGAGAAGTTAGTTGGAAGTTTTCTGCAGTGATACTTGCTGTATCTACACTTTTCGCTAATAGGTGCCTCTACCCGCGTTAGCGAATAAAATCACATTCTATGCGAAATGCAGTGGATTGGTGTTAATCTAGGTATAAAATGAGATAAATGCACAGCTAAAATGTTAGACTTCAAGGAAAGGTTAATCTTCTGTTATTAAGTTTTTTTTGCTCTTAAGGGGTTACGTCTCAACAACATGAGATCAGTGTAGCCTGCGTAGCGGCTAAGGGAAGGGAAGAGAGTCGGAGCGAACGGAAAACGAAAAACGGTTCCCTCCCCGCCCCTAGAGCCGCTACGTAGAATCATTTATTTTGCTTCAAGTTATTCTTAGAAAGAAAAAAAGAAACTTAATATGGCAGTCACGATTTTGGGAGTTTATTTATGTAGCTTAAATACAGTCAAATTTGCAAGAAATATGCGAAATAGTCTTTCAGTTCTCCGATAGCAGAAGCCCCTTTTATCTGCATTTTGCTGACTGAGGGTCGCGAGGAAAAGAGACCTCTGCCCTGGGTCGAATCTCACTTTGTTTTGCCACAAAACCTTGGACGGTTTGCTGACCGTTTCTTGAGCCCACTATATGCCCACGCATATCTACAGACGTTTTCCACTGATAGTATTTGAGCCTCCCAGCGGCTAAGAGTTCGCAGAATACTCAAAACAGCTGTAAGCCACTGAATTAAGCGATCGCTTAAATTCAGTGGCTTACAGCTGTTTTGAGTATTCTGCGAACTCTTGCGTTCGACTTCCAATGGCGTTTTGGCTTCCGTCAATCAAACTATCGGGTATAATTTGAGTCTTAGCCGACCGTAAGTTAGGCTATTTGTTTAGAAAAAGATAGTAAAAGATGCTGTGTGTTGGGGCATTTCACTAGGATGGCGAATAACTGTGAATCTATGCAATCCAAAGGGTTTCAAAGTTTGATTGACGGAAGCCAGAAAGCGGTTTCATGACGGTTGGAAATCAATCTCGAGAGTTCGCAGAATACTCAAAACAGCTGTAAGGCCCGTTTCAGACGTCGAGCTTTTGCCGCGTCGAATCTAATTGTTAGAAATTTCATTTACAGCTTTCTAGGACACTTTGTCTAGTGCAAAAGGAAAATCTAGACGAGTCATAGCAGAACAAAAATGAATATAAAGTTTGCTTTCCTTGTTTATTCTTTCGTTTGCTGTGAAAAGGAGAAAAACAGTCGGCTAGATTCGACGCGGCAAAATGTCGACGTTTGTTTCAATAGCGTTTAATGCGATGAATAGCTATACAAAATCCGAGAATATTTTACAGGTATAGCGATTTTTCCGGTAGGTGCAGTCAGAACTAATTTCAGAAGTATAGATGAAGGACTATATATACACTAGCTACCCGCATTTGCCATGCGATTTGTTCACACTGATCGCTGTCATGGCCTTTTCAGCATCGTTTCCCTCAAAACTAACTCAGCCATCATGTCCCCAGCAAGAGTTTTTTCACTCAAACGGTTCTTTTAAGCGGAGCTCCTATGATCTCTGTTAGCGGAGCACCATATTAAGAAAATAGTGTTTACTATCATGTCCACGGTTAATTTGTCGCGAATCGGTAACACCCAGGCATGAGGATCTTGTTAAATAAAAAAAAATCTGATTGCCATTGAAATATAATGTGCACTAATCTGTAGTGGCGTCACCCCTGGAGCTAACAGCGTAGAATGTTAATAATAACAACAACAAGCCGTTATTTCCCTCATAATTTACACAAATAGTTTAGTTAAGTTTTGCTTTAAAAAGAGAGAGACAGGGCTGGCTACCTATAGAATAACTAAACATTTAAAAGGTATTTGCAGCCAGTTTTATACATATATATTCACTACAATGTAAACACCGTGATATATTGGTTGTTGACGCTGAATTTAGTGTTTATCAGTCACCTGTGAATTCGAAGGAACTCAGTTAAGTCAAGTTGAATGGGCCCAGCGTTACGTACTTATCCAAGAACATCGTCAATGACATACAAGTTAAGTTAAAAGAACGTGGGAGATTAATAACGATAAAAAAAACAGAATTCTAAAGCTACAAGGTGAAAGCATTAATATTGGTTTTGGACGCTGAATTTACGGTTTACTAGTCAAACGTGAATTTTATTAAGTCATGCTTTAATGGAAAAGGTTCTGGCTGACAGAATTTCTACATTTTCATTTTATCCACCGACCTATATGCCCATGTGAACGTCCACTTGCCCTTATCACTATCACTGGAATTTTCATCCAGTGGCAACTTTCTTCGAGATAAGATGCAGGTGTTTTGTTTGAGAATGCAAAGATTTTCACTTCAAAAAAGATAAAATGAATGTATTTATAACTCATTAAATCTTTTCGTGACAGCTTACTTCAATTTCAAAAGCATTTATTAATATGGTTTTCATAAAAGTGTGATACCAGTTCTGAGAATGCCTCCTCTCTGTGTCTTTTTTCATCAGAGACGTTGAAAGTTTCGTGTTTTGCTAGCGCAGGGGCGGATGTAGGGTAGGGGTTGTGGGGGTTGCAACCCCCCTATGAGAGTGACAGATTAGTAGTTATTTGAACTCAGTGCGTATTATAACCAGTCCAAGTTAGTGTTGCAACCCCCTCAGAAAAACATCCTTGATCCGCCACTAGCGATAGTACTATTGGTATAGCCCCCACACTTGCTTAAATCACCCACCCTCGTTAATGAACCGAATCGTTAATTTGTTATCATTTAATTTGTTGTTCACATTTAAGGAACACGAAACAAACGTATTGCATAACAATGAGCCTTTTAAAACTTAACCTGAACCATAAAGCGTAACAAAAGTGCAGTGTCCTCGGCAAAAGAGCACTCTAAACTTTTATTCACCTTTACTCGCACTAAAGGAAACACAAAACAAGGTCTTTCATAACAGCGAGCCATTAGAAAACCACAGCCTTACAACCAATTTTTAAACCTTCAAGTTTGATATCCATTAAAAAGCTTATTATGCACACTTTTATTGCTGACGCTAAAAGTATAATCTTATCCATCACGAAAGTCAATCATGCATAGATTTAAAAGAATATATAAACCTCAGCGTAGACACGTAGCGCATCATTAAGGTACGTTTCTTGAACATAAGGTTGCCTCTGGTCGTGTTCTTCTCGCCAGGATGAAGACAGCGCTCATCCTTACCTTACTCGGCGTTTTTGTGGCCACATCCGCGTCAGCTTCCGTCGAAAGTCCAGAACAAGGTACGACATATCATTTTTCTTTTTTCTTTTCCTTTTTATTGTGCGCGTTCCTTTACCGTCTACAGTACTCAATCAGACCCCTGCCCAAGTTTCATCTTTATAAGTTTTTCGAAAAGCACTCCAGTTGTAAGCTATCATATAGGAACAAACGTCGAACTTTTTTTGTTATCGAATATCGCTGATTTATTGATGTTTTCATTATTGTTTTCTGTTACATTCAAAAGCGTGTCAGGGCCACTAAAAAAAGGGGCTGACTTAACATAATACATAATTATGGATGGACAAACGATAAACCGAGTAGAGTCAGTTTCTTCATGGCGACATTTCGCCAGAATTTGAGAAAGAAACGATAAAATATAAGTTTATTTTGTATTGTGATACTGTTTGTGTTTCTCAGTTTCATACACCCCTCTGTAACAGACCCACCGAAACCCGACCAAGCTGAAACTATTTTGGGCGTGGCTCTACCCAGTAGTTTTTAGCCTACCCAAGACCAAACGACTTTTTTTAATTTGACCCGGGCGATTTTTCGATCCTAACCCAATGTTTGAGTCCATGCTTCCATTATATGAAAATATGTTATGATCTGATCGGAAATACCTGATAGACGTTAATAAGCAAAGACTGGTAAATACACTGAACAAGCGAAATGTTGTCTAACCCAATGAATTTCTTCTGAAAAACAGTGGGTCTGCTACAGAGGGGGTATTTTCACACATGCAAAACATCAATATAAGCAGCCCCCGAACAGATAATCTTACCAGTTTTGATAAAGATTCCAAACTTGCTCTGAAAATTCAACCAGTTTGCGCAAAGTTAAAAGTCTGTTGAGTATTTTGTATGTTTTGTCGAACGGCAGCGAACGTTCAAAATATTAAAGCCATTAGTTTTCTGTTTCGTTGACTACATGTTACTTTAACCATGGATGGATCGAAATTCCATGAGATTTAAACGGATGAGTTCACTACTTTTACCCTTACCTCATTAGCATTTAGACTTTGATGAGATAAAAAGCTATTTGTCACGCCCATCGGACACAGGGTCTTTAACGGGGCTCTCGCGCGCTTGCTGGCCACTTCTCTGACAAGTAAATAGCTCAAATCGCAATCCAATTCCATCCTCTTGATAACAGGTCAAAACAACCTAGAGTGCATATGTATATCAATTGAAAGTTTTTCTAATAATCTGGAGGATTATTTTGATTACTACAGGCAAATGTACATGTGTTTTCACGGTTACAATTTTACTTATTTTATGTCCACGCGGTGGAAAAATATTTAGCGTGCAAAGCCCCTTTAAAGCAAACTTACGTTGGACGCTGAGCTATAAACCTGCAAGAGAATTGTACAAATAAAATAATAGTGCATCTTTTGAAAACGTTGTAAGTAGAATGATCCGTACTGACAGCGTACGTATATCAAGTTCTGGAAGCACGTTATTGATTTGAGAGAGTACGATAGGAGCAAGCTCTTGCAAAATAATCATTTAATCAGAAATCGGATTTACGCAAACGATCCATGGTGTTAATCCAAGTGTTTATCAATGGAGTTCATTTTAAGATTAGCGAACTCATCCGCACCGCCACCGTCCTTTTATACCTCCGAGTGATGACGTTATTTCCATAAAACACCTCTATGAACCATACAAAACTTTTTCATAGAAATCGACCAATTAGAGTGTCTGTTTTAATTTTCTTGATTTATAGAAGAGGAATTAGAGGATCCCGGATTCACGCCATTCAGATGCGAAGTCCAAAGAATAGTAAGCGGAGCGAAAAAGCAACTAGCACTGGGCAGGAACCCTGAAAAAGTATGGAAAATAGGAGCAGCTAAAACCAAAAAGTTAATTGACATGATGGTCAAGCTCTTCACTAAAGAATTCAATAAAAAGATCACACAAAGACGCCGTCGGCTGATGAGGAAGTTCCACAAGCTGGTCCATCGCCACCACGTCAGGATTTTGTACGCTTTGATGAAGGAAATGAAGAAGCACGGGCTACATGAGTTTGCCGCGCGCATCAAGAAGGCAATCGCGAAAGCCAAGGCTGAGTTCCTGAAAAAGCACTTAGGCGATGAAGAGGAAGATGACAAAGTGTTGGATCCGGAGCAAGAAGAAGATGCCATTGACGATTTAGGTAGGGCATAGATAATGGAGTGGAATGGTTGGGAAGCCCGGCAAACTTCAGTAGGCTGGTGGATGTTGAGAGGGGCTATCACGTGATATTGACCCTCCACAATATTTTCTTTCGTTCTCATCTAATGTACATGTCTGGTTGTACACTGAATCTACTAACTGCATTTTGGTACTTTATGTACCGTTACCCTGCACAAGCAAAGGGATTCCTCTAAAAAAGTGAACAAAGAGATAACAGGGTGTCAGGTTTCCTAACCATTCCCTCTATAAACTATGAGTAAAGCAACTACATTTTCTTTTCTAACGGGTGCACTAACTGAAGCCCCACTCTGTTGTACATCCCGAAGTACGCCTTTATTTTCCTTTTTTCTGTATGTGTTATCATGTGGGTAAAGTTAGCAAATAAATGGATTGATGAGCCATGAACGCAATCATTTGTGGAGGAAGTGGTTATGGTTCCTAAACATTCCCCTAAAAGTTGGGGTAGCGAAGGGGAGAGGGGCCTAGATAAAATCGGCTAGCATTGCTCACATCTTGTTGCGACTCAATTCAGATCACGTGACGATTAATTTGAAACATAGGTTTCTGTAGGAAATGCAACTCCATAAATAACATCTTGTTTTACTATGTTGGTGTCAATGTTAATAGCAGATCAGCACATTAAGGAGGCTCATAGCAGTTTTTCATGTCCTCACCCACTGAACTTCAATGGTCTGTAGCTCATGCGGAAATACAGAACGGAAAGCCACTTTACAAGTAAACATGCTATGGATTGTTGTTTGTGTCGTCATATGTTTTGTTTACATCGGTGCTTCCATGGCAACGTAATGGCGACCCTCCAAAAATTTTAAGTTGCAAAATTCACCCGGACAAAGAGAAATTTGGGCTAAACCCTCTTAATGCCAAAGACGCTAGGCTATAAGCATTACTTGGACAAAGATTGAAGTTCAGGGGGTGAGGACATGAAAAACTGCTATGAACCTCCTTAAGTTATGGACTGCCTCTTTTAAGATTTAAAACCAAAATAATGTTATCGCGTCCTTTTGCTTACCCAGAGGAGGTTCTCGAGGACGCTCACAAAACGCCTTACAAGTGTGAGATCGAGGAGATCGTTCGGCTTGGCAAATTCATGCTGAGGAAGGGAGCCAACAAAGAGAAGGTAAAACATATTGTATATCAACTCTGATCTCTGATCAACAACATTATTATAATCATTATGACATTCCATTATAATATTTGCCATTGCCATTCACGTTCCCTTTGTTAATCGTTGCCATCATCTTTGTCATTCTCAGGTCTGGAAGGTTGGCGAGGCCAAGACACATGCACTGATCCAGCACATGATGAAGCAAATTAAGCACCACTTCGTCCAGCGGTATATGAAGATGTACCGTAAAAGCTGAGAAAGTTTTACCGCAGATTACACAAACATCACATCAAGATCCTTCGGGAATTGGAGAGGGAAATGAAAAAGCAAGGATTGCACAGATTCGCCGCCCGCATCAGAAAGGAAATAGCGCGTGCCAGAGCTGAGTTCATGAAGAAATTCTCTGGAGATGAGCAGGTATGCTCTCAAGAACAAACGTCTAACTTTGTTAAAAATCTTGATGACATTTTCCCTCATAAGTGCGGCGGATAAATATAGAAGTCTGAAATATAGAAAAAGATAAGAAACAAAAGAGGGTCACGCTTGCAGTGAAATACAATACATGTACGAAAACTATTTCCAAAACATTAGTCTGGTGACACGCTTCAAACCCTTTTGACATCCGCAGTAATGCCGACGAGCCGACAGCTGTACGTAACGAAATAGTCCTCTTTTCACATTACAGATCACGGCATTCCGTAGAATAATTTGCCTTTTGTTTGGGGTGTTTTCATGTTCATAACTCATAATTGCGTAGAGTAGAATAAGAGTACAATAGACCTTTATAACGCAATATTGATTAATAATATATAATAGTTATCAGAAAACGGAATTCAGTTTTCAATTCTACACATCCGTATTAGTAAAACTGTAAAGTTTCAAAAGAATTACTTGAAAACTGGCTGAGATATGAATTTTCCAAACTTCGTATTCGTGCTTACTTTTTACAAAGAAATGTATGGGCAAATATGTCAAGTCGAGGCTGTACGGGCATGGATGCCCGTCCAGCCTCGTTTCGATGTACTTTCCCATACATTTCTTTGTAAAAAATAAGCCATAATACGAAGTTTTGAAAATTCATATCTCAGTCAGTATTCAAGCAATCATCACCAAACTTGGTAATTTTACTAATACGGATGTGTCGAGATGAAAACTGAGATCCATTTTCTGATAACTATTATATATTATTAATCAATATTGCGTGATAATGGTCTATTAGAGTACTAGATTAAGAAAGTTCAAGCAAAACTTAATACTCATGAGAATGCCACGTGATCTGAAATGGGAAAAAGTGAAATAGGTCTATACCTCTTTCATGTCTAAATAGAAGAAAGTTCCGAACCAAAAACACTCCATACATTTCCCGCGGGGCTTCTAGCTCACTTGTCCCGCTGCCCAGGCGAGTGAATGCCCTGCTCGCTTCATTTATTATGTTTTATGCTGGTAACATATTTAGAGAGGGTTCCCTCAATTCCACCCCATTCACAATGGAAGGGAATGCTCTACCCTTTCCTGCGCCAGCACATTAGTAGTAATAATCATTAATAATGTATGTCTTAGCGCACAATTATTGCACTTATACTGAGCGCGTATATCATTGTTATATGCAGGAAGCTGAGCCAGAAGATGAAAAAAAGGAAGATGAGGCAGCACCACAAGGGGAGACGGAGGAAGACGCTCCTTGGCTGGATGAAGCGAAAGAAGAGAAGGAAGAAGACGTCCAAGACACGTCGGGGAGCCTGAATTTTTATTATTATTAAGTGATTTTCCCGTGGAGACCGGAGGTATAAGATTCTGAAGAAGAGAAAAGTTGGTACCTCTCGATCTTAGGCATAGTCATGCACTGGTCTAATTATGAACTGCTCCGGTATTAACTCATTTTCCTTAGTTTTTTTTTTTTGCATTGAGGAACGACTAATAAGGCGGGGCTAATGATTCAACATTTTTTTTACTGTTTGTATACCAGTCTTGCATGTATCAATGGAAAAACTCAATGTAAAACAACAAAAATAAAATTTACACTCTATATATATGTAATAATCTCTATTATTATATAGACACGAGTGTTTTACTGGGAAATACGCCACTCGTAGATCTCATACGAAGCTACATCCGGGTCCTCAGTGACATATTTTCCACCTCACTAGTGTGGATATCGGTCAAAACAAAAGTGCTTGGAAATCAAATTGGAATTTTTTTTCTTGTTTGTCTATATAATAAAAAGAAAATTACACGGTGGCTTGAAGATATGAGTTGTATTTTCTCGTGTCAAAAGCAATATTTTACTCATTCGCGCAAAAACATTCTTCTTGTCACTCGAAAATAAAACTCATATCTTCGCGCCACTGTGTAATATCCTCTATTTCTATAATAGCGGAGCTCCTGCGCGGGCCGAAGGCCCGCGCAAGCGAAGCACCATACCTAAGGAAAAAACGTATAGTATACTATCGAGTTGATTTTTGAACGTCACGGGCATTATGGATAATTTTGATGACGTCATTGATGACGTAAGGGCATGTGACCTTGGTGTAGAGTTCCTCTTATGGTCTTTGAAACTTTGTCCAAGTTTGGCTTCTAAAGAAGCTTCCCTTCGGGAGATATGATTTTTTCTTTATTTTTCTGGTATTAGCGGAGCTCCTTTGCGGCCGAAGGCCGCAGAGCGGAGCACCATAGGTATCGCAGGAAGAGTTCAAAAGCTCAAAACAGCACTCAGGTATACGATCGACTTGATTTTTCCCGGTTCAGCGGTATTCTCTGGTATCGCGGGCGCGTCCGTGTCTGTCTGCGCGCCCCACCACAGGCAACCCCGGAACTGTCTGTCATTTTTCTGCAGGACTCTTGACTCTGTCGTCTGTTCGTCTGTACAGAGTTCTTTTTCCTAACTGATAAAAAATCGATGACAAGACGAGAAAAATTAAGGAGAGAATTTTGATAGAAGAACCGGAAGAAATTATTCGAGGAGAGAGCTAGAAATAGCGACGGGAAGAAGCCGGGCAAAGCATGAACCACCGCCAAAGAGAGTGCAAAGTGAACAAACGAAACAACGCGCGACGGTTTTTACTCTTCATCAAAAACTCTTGAAATCAAGCTGACAAATCACGATTTTAGAAAATGAGTTACCAGCGGGAAGAAGAGTGACCGATGTCATGATTATAGAAAAAACGTTTGTCGAGGGAAAGAAGGAGTAGAGAAGAATACCAGTGAATGGTGAAGTCGAAAAAGACAAAAGAAGACGGACGAACGAAGAGCTAGCGTAGAAACCCATTTTCAAGGTAGGTACTTGAACTTTGTAGCTAGAGTATAAAATGAGCATTCAGCAGTAATCAGATTTTATCTACCGCAAACTTCAAACTTTCATTCGTGTTTTTCCCGAACTTTTGCGGGCTGTTTTCTCACTCGTTTGAAAAAGATGAAAGTTGAATGCGACGCCATAGACGGATAGTGGCCGCTCGTGAGATTAGTCGTTTTTACACGCTCAACCATTGTGGTTTAAGCTTTTTTTCTGTATTGCAATCAGAATACCGTATTTTCTAGTGATATATAAGTTATAGTGGAGCTGACAACTGCCGTGGCTGTGTTTACTTTTGGCGGAGAGACTCGGGAGAATGTCATGAAAGAAAAACTTGTCACGCATCGGTATGGCTGGCATCTTTAGCTCGCGAGCTTTTGGTCATCATAGGACTCGTCCAGCTCCAAACTTCAGGTTTAGATAACGGTACAATGATTCTTGAATTTTCTAATGTATCTAAGCTATTCAAATTGAGACATTTTCAATTCAAATTGAGACATTTTCGACTTCTCAATTTGGTTCGGCTACAACGAGTAACTTTTGTGCGCTAATTTAATTTTGTAGAAATTCCCTAAGATGTATTCCTGGCTGCGGGGAAGCTTCACAGAGTATTTCACATATGACAGGCAAGTGGAAATCTATCTAGGAATAATTATTGCTGTCTGTCAGTGCCAATATGCACTGACATTTTACTTTTAATTTATTGTTGTCAGGCATGAACTTAGAAGTCATGGAAATGTATAAATTTTGCACAACATAGATGTAAATTTTGCTCAACATAAACACAATAATTCATAGACTATAGAAGTTTAAAAATATTGCTTGAAGTTTTGACAGCCCTGAAATCGATTTATAAGGGATGGACCATTAGAAATTTTAGGGGGGGAGGGGCAGGTAGCAGGCTTTGGTTATGCAGGATTTTTTTTTCCGGGTTAGAATTTGTGTAGGAATGTTTGTTAGCAAGCCATGGCTTTGCAGGAATTTTTTCTGTATTTTTTCACATGTTTTTTTTTTGTCTTACCGAATTTCCCCATGTTTTAAGATACTAGTAGCGGTTTCTAGTCATTTAATTAATAATATTGCTCTGTAGATGGTGAATGATATTGCTCTGTAGGTGTGCAGACCTATTCCAGGGCTGTTCCTTTTACAAAAGCAATTGTATTCTTATATGTTAAATATAAAAAAATTAATTAGTTTCGACATAGTAGAAGGCATTTTACAGGTAGTCAATCACACTTTTCTTTCGTTGCGCGTGAAGCGGGCCCATAGTTTTGATAAACACTTGCAGGTTTTGTCTTCAAGGCTCATCAGACTTATTGGTTATTTTCTTTAAATTTCAGTGACAACTTCAGCCAGAGGTGGCTTTTGTCAGAGGCGGCTTTCGGAAAGACCATACCATGACACAAGTAAAACATAATTAGAGCAGTTTCCACATGACTGTCAAGAGTAATTACAAATAACTTGCTAATTGTGATTGGTTTGGGTTGTGATTGGTGTAATGTTGTCGCCATGGCAACTTCATGTGTACTCCATATTTGGTGTGCGGAGATTTTGGGTACATCAGTCATGAGCAAGTAAACAGAGCGAGTGGACGCAACTTGAGTCTCTGTGTAATTGGTTTGCCACTCACCTTCCACAAAAACACCACATTGGCGACGAGGATCAACGGATGATAAGACGGTAAACTCACCGCAATGGCCACAGCGCTACCCCAGTTCCCCGAATTCGACATCTCCGAACCAAGCACTCAAGCAGCAAGATGGAAGAAGTGGCTGTCAAGATTTAGAAACTTGTTAGTCGCCATGAACATAACAGACAAAGCCAGGCAACGAGCCCTGCTCCTCCATTATGCGGGTGAAGCAACAAATGACATCTTCGACACGCTCCCAAACACAACCGCCGGCGACGGTGAAGACACATTTGAGAAAGCCGTGCGAGCGCTCACGAATTACTTCACTCCCAGACAAAACCGTGAGTACGAAATCTATGTTTTTCGCCAAGCAAAGCAGGAATCGGACGAAAGCATCGCTGCATTTCATACACGGCTCAGACAACTAGCAGTTACCTGTGAATTCGCTGATGTAGATCGCGAAATTAAGACCCAGATTGTGCAGAGTTGCCTCTCACACAAACTGCGTACAAAAGCCCTCGAAAATCCCACATTCTCATTGACACAGCTCTTAGATGCCGGGAAGGCCATGGAACTGTCTAAGAGCCAGGCGGCTAGTATTGAGGATAAGAAATCTGTTAATAAGTTGTCCTCACAAGGTAGCAATAGACACCAGAGAAACAGAAATCGTAATGATTCAAAACAAGATGGCGGACGTCGTGCGAAGCCCCGTTCAGTTGAGCATGGGTCACGTGACCGGAAGTTGTCACGCAACGGTCACGAAGAGCGGAAATCAAGCGAAAAATGCCGAAATTGTGGCAAGAACTACCCCCACCAAGGCGGAAAAACAGCCTGTCCAGCATATCAACAAGTCTGTCGTGGGTGCGGAAAATTGAATCACTTTCAATCAGTCTGCAGGTCTAAAAGCAAGGGAGAGAATCAAAGCACGCGCCGTTTAGAAGTCGACGAAGTTTCTGAAAGCGAGTCCAGTGACGAAGATGAAGGTTATACGTTCTCCCTGAGCACTAAGCAGATATCGAAGGGTCAACCCTTCTTTAATATCAAGGTACAAGGAACGCCTGTCACTATAATGGCGGATTCAGGAGCGAGCATCAACGTCCTAGACGAGAAGGATTACCACAGGCTACCCAACCGTACCAAGCTAGAGCAGACTGGCGTGAAGATTTTCGCCTACCAATCGAAGAACCCCCTGCACGTACTCGGAAAATTCAGCGTGACCTTGGAGTCAGAAACCAAGAAGGTCAACGCCAAGCTTTACGTTGTCAAAGGGTCGGGCGGTTCCCTGCTGAGCTGGAAGACCTCACAAGAGTTAAATCTCCTCCAGACCGTGCAGCAAGTGACCACGAAGCCGTCGCAAAGAGTCGAGACTAATGGACTGAAAATTCTGTTAGAAGAGTACGATGACTTGTTTCACGGCCTTGGCAAGCTGAAGAACTACCAAGTGAAGTTACACATCGACGAGAATGTACCGCCCGTCGCGCAGCCACACAGAAGAGTCCCGTTCCATGTGCGCAAGCAGCTAGAGGAGCAGTTACGACGCGACGAAGAGCTTGGAGTCATAGAGCGCATTGAAGGCCCCACACCCTGGGTGTCCCCTATTGTCGTTGCCCCGAAGCCGAAATCACCAGGCAAGATTAGAGTGTGCGTCGACATGCGCCAAGCCAATCAAGCGATCAAGCGCGAACGCCATGTGACCCCAACAATCAAGGAGATGATTGGCGACCTGAATGGCGCAAAAGTGTTTAGCAAACTGGACCTCAACCAAGGGTACAACCAGCTAGTCCTAGCGCCCGAGTCCAGATACATTACAACCTTCAGCAGCCACCTAGGCCTTATGCGATATAAGCGCCTGAACTTTGGGATCTCGAGCGCCGCTGAGATCTTTCAAAACGTAATTCGCGAGACCCTGGAAGATATCGAGGGTGCGATTAACATCAGCGACGACATTCTAGTCTTCGGCAAGACACAACAAGAACACGATCGCAACCTGCAAGCTGTGTTCAAGCGACTGCGAGACAGGGGTCTCACACTCAACAAGAACAAGTGCGAATACAGTAAGAACAAGCTGGAGTTCTTCGGGTGCATCTTCTCTGAAGAGGGCATATCTCCTGACCCCAAGAAGATCGAAGACGTGGTCAATCTTCAGACACCAACAACAGCATCAGAGGTACGCAGCCTGCTGGGAATGACGAATTACTGCTCGAGATTCATTCCTGATTACGCTACGAAGACGGAGCCTCTACGCAAGCTCACCCACAAGGATCAGCCTTGGGTCTGGACAGCCGAACAAGATCGCGCTGTCAGCCAGTTGAAGGAAGCCCTAGCCAACGCCCCCGTCACGGCATATTTCGATCCGAAGAAAGACACAGAAATCTCCGTCGACGCGAGCCCGGTTGGTCTGGCCGCCATCCTTACACAGACGGATAGGAAAGACGTACGGCACGTAGTCACCTACGCGAGCCGCTCCCTCACCGACACTGAACAGCGGTACAGCCAAACGGAGCGCGAAGCTCTCGCCGTTGTCTGGGCCTGCGAATACTTACATCTCTACATCTATGGAAAGCCTGTCACTGTTTACACAGATCACAAACCTCTCGTGTCGATCTATGATAACCCTGGTTCCAAGCCCCCACCAAGGATCGAGCGTTGGGCCTTAAGACTTCAACCGTACCAGGTCACCGTCAAGTACCAGAGAGGTAAGGACAACCCCGCAGACTACCTCTCGAGGCATCCCAACAAGACAACGATGCAAGCAAGCCGTCAGCAGAAAGTAGCAGAAGAATACGTTAACTACCTCACTAGTACCTCAACCCCTAAGGCCCTGGAGACCGAGGACATCGAGTCGGCAACTCAGGAGGACGCCACACTTCAAGCGGTAGTGGAGGCGATCCGAAACGGCAGCAACTGGCATCGTGCAAGCCAAAACCCGTCCATCGATGTTGACGATTTTCGCCTGCTGGAGAAGGTGAAAGGCGAGCTCACACTTAGTGCATCGGGTAACCTCATACTTCGCGGAACTCGCTTAGTTATCCCGAAGAGCCTGCGAGAGCACGTAGTCAACCTTGCACACGAGGGCCACCAAGGCCTCGTGAAAACTAAATCGCTACTTAGAGAGAAGGTCTGGTTTCCCAACATCGACAAACTGGTGGAAAGCAAGGTGAAATCGTGTGACGCCTGTCTAATTGCGACACCAGAAAGCAAGAGAGAGCCTCTCAAAATGTCACCGCTCCCTGAAGCCCCCTGGGAACAAGTCAGCGTGGATTTTGCCGACCTACCGGATAACAAGTACCTCCTACTCCTGACGGACGACTACTCGAGATACCCCATAATCAAGACAGTAAGTTCCACGTCAGCAAGGGCAGTCCTGCCAAAGCTCGACACCATCTTCTCCGAGTTTGGAATCCCAAGCAAGGTCAGATCAGACAATGGTCCCCCGTTCAACAGCAAAGACTTCAAGTCGTTCTCGAAAGACCTTGGTTTCAAGCATCGTAAGATAACCCCGAGATGGCCAAGAGCTAACGGAGAAGTGGAGAGGTTCGTAAGAACAGCCAAGAAATGCGTCAAGGCTGCAATCACGAAGCGCAAAAGCTACAAGCAGGAGCTGAACAAATTCTTGCGCAACTATCGAGCGACCCCACACAGCACCACGCGAGTACCACCTGCAACCGCGCTATTCGGACGGCCAATGAAGACGAAGCTGCCTCAAACAACCACACGGACACAAGACGTGGAAATGCGCAAGCGCGACCAGTCGGCGAAAGCACAAATGAAGAAGTACGCCGATAGTAAGCCCTATATCAAGCCGTCAACGATCACAGAAGGAGATACTGTGCTAGTGAAGCGCGACGACTCGAAGAGGAAGAGTGACACGCCGTACCGTCCTACGCCCCATGTCGTGGTGGACAAGAAAGGGTCCATGGTGACGGCGGAAGCGGACGATGGAACCCGAGTCACTAGGAATTCTTCTTTCTTCAAGGCTATCCCCAAGACAGCAGTTATGACTGAGAAGAACGACGATGACATGGCAGAGGACGTGGTAGAGGACGCAGCAGTCATGCCTCCAGTGTCGCGTTCGCCGCCGGATGTTCCCAGGCGATACCCGCAGCGTGAACGCGCACCTCCTGCTAAGCTAAAGGACTATGTTTGTTGTTAGAGTTTCGTGACGAGGATATTCATGAACCTTGGATTGTTCTAGCCACGTGATCTGTACGTTAAGATTAGAGACATTGAACTCTTTTAGTATATTCTGTTTTGTTAGGTTCTCTCCAAAGAGGGGAGGAATGTAATGTTGTCGCCATGGCAACTTCATGTGTACTCCATATTTGGTGTGCGGAGATTTTGGGTACATCAGTCATGAGCAAGTAAACAGAGCGAGTGGACGCAACTTGAGTCTCTGTGTAATTGGTTTGCCACTCACCTTCCACAAAAACACCACAATTGGTCAAGAGCATGGTCTTTGATCCTTATGCCAATCAGATTGTGTAGAGAAAATAATTACACAATTGTACGTCTAATTAAATTGCTGACAAAAAAGAGAGATTGTGAATCACCTCTCGCTCTGTGATTGGTTAATTGTCGAATTTCTATGCATTTGATAGGATAGTGAATTACTCATGAATTGTTTTCACAGCAGTTATGTGAAAGCCGCTATTACAGTGTATTTTTACTATAAATAGTTGTCAATTGTTGCAAATGTTTTAAACTACTTTTAAAAAATGGAGAAGACATCCTCCCTTCTAGTGTCGTCTGTTTTAAAAAATTTGGAAGCGAAACTTGATATGTTTCATTAAAGTTGCTATGCAAATTAGCTACAACCACTAGTGGTTGTATCAGATTTACAACATGCTACAGTATGCCCAGGGGGGACTCCCCTATTTTTGGGGCAGGGGTGCTTGTCAGGAACTTTCAATTTCATCCCTAAAAGGTACCATACATGGCATCGCTTAGTTGACTTGGGCTCCTAAAAAGGTACCAGCAAGACATATATTCATATTTTTTACGAGGGAGAATATGTCTGAAATTCAGGCAACTAACAAGTGTAGTTTGATTGATTTGCTAGAATGGACCTCTAATGGGTACCTATGATTTTTGTTTTGCAAGTTTTCTAATTTTACCAGAGGCCTGATTTTCACGATGGCCTAAACGAGATCGTTTTCCTCCATCTCGCTATGCAGAGAGCTGGGAATTTATCCGATTTATGTCAAATTTGGCAAGGTATTAGTATTAGGAAAGATGTTTAAATTGATGGAAATCTGAAGATGATGACTGACAACGTGACGTCACTACAGGCCGTTGAAAATGGCGCCAAAGTTAGGAATTTGTATATCAACTAATTTAAACGTTGGTAAATGTTCTAACCACTAAGCCGACTCCAAAACCGAAAACTTCATTAAAATCGAACATATGGATCAAAAGTTATTAAGAAATCGTGATTTCGAAGCTCCCGCCGGAATCTCTGGAATTTAATTGTTCCTTGACCATATAAGGTAAAATTTCGGCGATTTTAAACGTCAACGCGTTAACTCCTATGATGTTGTTTCAAGCAGTTATAGCAATATTTTAAAATTTGTAGTTACTTTGACTTTGACATGAAACTCGATACCTTGTTTACGTCACTTTGACGTAAAAATTGCATGTTAGAAGACGTCATACTGACGTAATATGACGTCTAAAGTATCAGATGACTAAGTCAAAGTAACTACAAATTTTGAGACATTCCTATATCTGAAACGTATGTCTCCAACAGATTTAAGCAGCGCCCTCTCTAAATCGCCGAATTTTTACCATATATGGTCAAATTGACCATCAAAGCGGGAAATTTGAACTTTTTTAATTAGTCATAACTTCTCTCGGTTTTATCAGAATTCAGTCCGGTTTTCGATACAGTCGTTCACTTACTGCGACGATTTAATAGAAACTGATTGCATAGCCGATTTCCTAACTAAATTTTTTTGGGCTATGTTCCCACGGTGATTATGACGTCACATTGTCAATCAATCACACCGTGTCATCATATTTCTGATTGGCATTCCCTGGGCTGCTCACCTGCCAAGTTATAGCTCATTTGCGCTACGTGTTAAAACGTTATGAGCGTACTTCGTATGAAAGCTGTCCAACTGGAGGAAAATAGCTACGTTATAACCATCGTGTTTAAACCCTAAAAGGTATGACAAGTACCCGCACCCCAAAAATAGGGGGAGCCCCCTTCCCCGGGATGCTACGGTCCTGTGATTCTTATTGTGTTTCTATTGTATTGTTCTTATAAACTATTCATGATTTTTTAAGCATGAAATATAAACTTCTTGTCTTACTCATTGGCTGATTGCATTTTTAAACCGAACCGGGGGGTTGAGGACCTATGGAAAATTTTCCAGGGGGGCTGTATTAAACTCTGAAAATTCCAGGAGAGGGGGTGTGTCTAGAGACTGGAAATTCCAAGGGGGAGGGGTAAAAAATGTGATTTTCCAGGGACATTTTATCCAAACAGAGATTTCCCTAGGGTATTTTGCCAGAAAAAATGGAAATTCCAGGGGTGGGGGTCATTTATGGGGTTGGAAATTCCAGGGGAGGGGGTCTGTTTCATGAGTGAAAATTCCAGGGGAGGGGGTCTTTTTAAGGGAGGTCCTCAACCCCTGGTGCGGTTTATAAATGCAGTCAGCCATTGTATAATAGGTTTGGTTAAAGTGCAACTCAAGGCTGAAATTTTAATGGCTTATTTCATTGCACATTCAAAATATGAAAGAATGTTTTTTTCGTGTTCAAAGCTCTTTTGGCTCATAGCTCATTTGATACTCAAGATTCTTACTAATGCAAATTAGCAAAAAGTGACGTCACAACTTGGGCAAAGAGGCCAAACAATGTTTTATGTATAATTCTGTTTTGGATATTTCGATTCAATTCAAACTTGGTAACAACAAAGAATGACCAAGACCTCATAAACCCATATGCTAATTAGTGTTTCCATGGTAACCCGTTTGGCTCTGGAAGTGATTCCTTGAAAAATAAGTAAAAATTTTGCTAATGTGTAAAAGGTTCTAAAATAAACTTTCTTTATCACTAAGTGCTGGTAGCCATACTGTAATACATACCCTATCAGAGACAAGAAAAACTTTACCCTATGGCAGACCTACCTGTTACCTATCCTCCTCATGCCTATGGCAGAACTCAGGAGCCTCCCAAAAAAACCCTGGCATATCCATCTACCATAAACGATGGAGTGCCCCACCCCATGCCAATTGGGCAGTTGGGCAGTTCCTCAGAATTCCAGGGTGGATGGAAGAAGAGCTTGGAATTTCAGGGCGGGCACCCTTAAATATGACATTCCAGGGTGGGTAAGCACAATTTCCAGGGTGGTCATGATAAAATCACTGGAACTGCAGGGTGGTTGGTTCAAATTAAAAAAAATCCAGGGTGGATAGCTTTTGTTGCGACTGCTGCCCATTCCTTCTTACCCAATATATTTCTATTAATATAATATATTTATTGACTGTTCAAGTTTTTGCTCACGCAATCCTGCTCTAAAATACATATAAGTTTTGTGCTTGTAATCTAATTGTAGGATCCCAGATTTTGGAATGACACATTAATTCATGTCAAATAACGTATTGCAATTTTCCATTCGCATGGAAAAATATGTAACCAGGAGCTCCGCTTTTAGCCAGTGGCTAAATCTATATATTAAACCTATAGCGTACGCCGTCCGTCCGTCCGTCCGTCCGTCGTCCGTCGTCCGTCCGTCCGTGTACACATGGGAACCCTGTGGTATACAAAGGAAAAATCATATCTCCTCAAGGGAACATGCTAAGACAACCATACTTGGGATATTTTGTCTATGCCACAAGGGGGGTGGTGTAACCCCGACACGTGATGTGACGTCATCGATGACGTCATCAGTGATTGAAAAATAAATATATCTCGTGAAGGGAAAACTCTAAAACAACCAAACTTGGGTAGTGTAGTCTAGGCCACCAGATGAGCGAAATGAGGTATTCACGTGATATGACGTCATCGATGACGTCATCTATGCTTGAAAAATCAATATCTCGTGAAGGAAAGACTCTAAGACAACAAAACTTGGGTAGTGTAGTCTAGGCCACCAGATGAGCAAAATGAGGTGGTCACGTGATATGACGTCATCGATGACGTCATCTATGCTTGAAAAATCAATATCTCGTGAAGGGAAGACTCTAAGACAACAAAACTTGGGTAGTGTAGTCTAGGCCACCAGATGAGCGAAATGAAGTGGTCACGTGATGTGACGTCATCGATGACGTCATCTATGCTTGAAAAATCAATATCTCGTGAAGGGAAGACTCTAAAACAACCAAACTTGGGTAGTGTAGTCTAGGCCACCAGATGAGCGAAATGAGCTGGTCACGTGATATGACGTCATCGATGACGTCATCTATGCTTGAAAAATCATTATCTCGTGAAGGAAAGACTCTAAGACAACAAAACTTGGGTAGTGTAGTCTAGGCCACCAGATGAACAAAATGAGGTGGTCACGTGATATGACGTCATCGATGACGTCATGTATGCTTGAAAAATCAATATCTCATGAAGGGAAGACTCTAAAACAACCAAACTTTGGAACTGTAGTCTAGGTCACCAGATGAGCGAAATGAGGTGGTCACGTGATGTGACGTCATCGATGACGTCATCTATGCTTGAAAAATTAATATCTCGTGAAGGGAAGACTCTAAAGCAACCATGTAAACCATGTACACATGGGAATCCCTTTCATTCACACAGAAAAAATTATAACGAGGAGCTCCGCTTTTAGCCAGTGGCTAAATCTATATATTAGAAAAACAACAACATTTGTTTAATGTTTGTTCAGCGTTTTTTTTTTTTTCATGAACGCGTTTCTTATATTTCTTTTCCGGAATTGAAGGTGAAAATAAACATTATTCGAAAAACGTTAAACTGTTTTAGTATAATTACTCAAGTGATTATAAGAATTTGTGACGGTTGTGCGCAGGGCAGGCACATTGGGCCCCCTGTGGCGACCGGGTATCCTGTGGCCTCACGCATGCGCTGTATGCACGCCTCGAACTCGGTACGTTTGTAGAGGATTCATTCGTTCGTTCAAGATTCAGACAAGGAAATTACGTATAGAAACAGGTATAATATTCTTATTTAGTCCTATATTGCCTAGTTTAGTTTATATTCTCTCTATTTACGGATTTATTAGGAAAGATATTAGTTATTTCGTGGTTATTTTCATCGTTTGTTTCTCACTCGCGTGGCCTCGTGTGCCAAGTTTCATGTTTATTTTGGCTCACCGCATTCATTTGTATCTAGATCTTTATCAGAACCGTAGAGGCCTTGCTGCTGCCTATTACCATCATCACGCGTGTCGGGGTGAGATAAGTTTTTCTGTTTAGTTATTGTGTCCATTTATGCTATTGTAATTTAGTGTTTTCACAGGTCTGTTTGACCATATAAGTCAGTCACATTCCTACTTGGAAGTTGTTATTATCATTCGTCTGTGTGGATTATGGGCCTCCTTGGCTTGGCTCCATGGAAGACAACTGTAGACTCTTGTAGCAATGTAATTTTAATTATTTGTAGTAACACTGTATGTATTTCTAGGTTTTTGTTTCCTGTATTAAAAAACTACCTGTCACATCTGGCGCTGCGAGCAGGGTACAGGCTCCATTCAGGAACCTCGACATGTGTTGGCTGTATGCAAGGCTCGAGGCAGAAACTGTGAGTAAACTGTGAGTGATGAGCAAACTGTGAGAATGGCGGAAGAGTTAGAGTTGATAAAGGGGGAAGTGAAAAGTCTGAAGGCTGCTTTGAAAAAAAAGGATGAAGAGGCAGAGAAAGCTGCTGAGAGCTTTGGATATCTAGAAAAGGAGCTCAAAAAGCTCATTAAACAAGAAAAGCCTGAAAAGCAAAAAGAATGTACACAAGAGGTTGTATATGTCACCCAGGGTAGGAAACTAGAGCGATTCAGGGGAAAACCTACCAAACCATCTGACCCCAGTGTTATCGAATGGGTAGAGGATGCTCGCGCTAACCTAGAAAATAAAGGACTGTCCCCGGAACGAGTCGTGCCTTACCTTGTGGAACACCTAGCTGGGGAGGCACGGCGGGAAATCCTTGGGAGGGGGGACACGGTCAAAAATTCTGAAGATGCATTCCAAATCCTTCTGAGGGTTTTCGGGGATGGAGACGGCCTTCCCCACCTACAGCAGCAGTTTTTCTCCCACCAACAGGGGGAGGGAGAGGGTATTGTAGAGTGTTCTCTTCACTTGGTCCAACTGTTTGACAGAATCGTTGGGCTAGACCAGTCGTTTAAAGCTGGGAGGGAAGTCTTGTTGAAAAACAGGTTAGCAGAAGCTGTAAGAGAAGAGAATGTACGCACAGAGTTGCGACGCCTTAATGTAGAGCATCCAGAGTTGTCGTTTTTTGATGCAAGGGATAGGGTACTAAAGCTAGTGACCCCACCAAGTAAGACCAAGAAAGTCACTGTGATTGAAGAAAACAAAGGGGGGTACAGTGAAGTCTTGGAGTTGGTCAAACAGCAGGGCCAGCAAATCTCTGCTCAGCAAAAGCAAATAGAAACCTTGATGCAGGCGTTAAAGCAGCGCCAAAGACCGCCCCAGGGGGGAGGGGGGAGGAGATGCTGGGTCTGTGGGTCCCCTGAACACCTTCAACGGGACTGCCCATCAGAATCAAGTGAGGGGTCAGCAAAAACCCCGCAGGAAAAGGCACCACCATCTGATTTAAACTAGTGGGGCCCACTGCAGTGAGCCTTGCAGTGGGCGAGCACTTAACGGGGGGCTCGGTTCTCGAGAACGCTGTGGGGAAGTGTCCAGGTGTCCACGTGGAGGTAGCAGGGGTCCGAATGGGTTGTCTAATTGACAGTGGTGCGGAGGTCTCTACGATTACGGAGAGTTTCTACCGGGAGTATCTGTGCGGAGATAATAAGTTGGTAGATGTGTCCTCGCTCCTACATATTTCGGCTTCACAGGGACTGGAAATACCCTACATCGGTTATATAGAACTCAAGTTATTTGCTCTCAAACACCAGTTTAATAATTTGGGATTTTTGGTAGTGAAAGATCCAGTTGATACCCCCATTATGAACAGAAAGAAGACAATACCTGGTATTTTGGGGTCCAATGTTCTCAGAGACATGAGAAAAACACTTGTAACCATACATGGAGATAACTTTTTAGATGTTTTGTTACTTCAGACCGTTAATGACAATGAGCGTGCACTTTTATACGCTCTTCAGATGTATCGTCGGCCAGCATTTAGTGAGAGAATTAGTGTCTCTTCAGCTAGTGGGGAGGGACTTGTGCGCTTACAAGGGTCTGGTCCTATTTTGATTCCTGCGCGTTCAATCAAGATTATTGAATGTTCTACGAAGCCCTCTAGTCCTGGGTGTAGTTATGAGGCTCTAGTAGAAAGACATGAAACGCGATTGGCAGATTTACCAAGCGGAGTGACTGTTGGAGCTACTTTCGTGCGCGTCTGCGAAAATGGCAAAGTTCCAGTTCAGATCGCGAACTTTAGTCAGGATGATGTTTACTTACAGCCCCGCACCCCGATCGCGAAGATTTCTCACGGAGAATCGAAACCCATCCTAGATTTCGTGGTGGTTGACGAGTGTCATGTTCACGTGAAAGAGGGAGTCGTGAATGATGAATGTAGTTCACAGCTAGTGGACAGTTTACTCACTAGGATGGACGTAGGAGAAATTTCAGAGTCCCAACAGGAGCAACTAAAGGATGTCCTTTCCAAATACGGCTCGACATTCAGCAAGGACGACGATGACATCGGGTACTGTGATTTAGTCAAGCATAGGATCATCCTCACGGACGAGAAACCCATTAAGGTTCCCCATAGACGAGTTCCGCCCCACCATTGGGATGAAGTGAGAGAATATATACAGAAGAGCATTGAACGGGGAGTCATTCGAGACTCTTCGAGCCCGTATGCATCAGCGATTGTACTAGTCCGCAAGAAGGACGGGTCGCTCCGACTGTGTGTCGACTACAGGCTCCTCAACGCAAAGACACATAAAGATGCATACCCGCTACCCCGTATTGATGAGGCACTCGACGTTCTAAAAGGAGCAAGGTATTTTTGTAGCCTTGACCTTGCTCATGGCTTTCACCAGATTCCCCTGGAAGAAACCGATATGGAGAAGACAGCTTTTAGAACTGGAACTGGAGGCTTGTATGAATATACCAGGATGCCATTCGGACTTTGTAATGCCCCAGCTACTTTCATGAGACTTATGGACAAGGCATTCGGCGATTTGAACTTTCAGTCCTTATTGATTTACCTTGATGATATCCTTGTTTACGGACGCACTTTTGAAGAGACACTGTCTAGACTTGAGGTTGTACTCTCACGTTTGACAGACCTTCATTTGAAGGTGAAACCAGAGAAGTGCCAACTGTTCAGAACGAAGGCACATTACCTCGGTCATCTCATCACGAGCGAAGGAACCTCTCCCGACCCAGAGAAAGTGCGGGCGGTTGCAGAATGGCCAAGACCTAGTACGCTACGCGAGCTTCGGGGATTTCTTGGTCTGTCCTCATACTATCGACGGTTCATACCTAAGTATGCAGAGGTGGCAGCACCGCTTCAAGCCCTGCTCCGGAAGCAAGGTGATTCGCCAAAGAAGAAGAAGAAGGGAAGAGTGGTTGTGCTGGATGGCTCTACGAGCATCACAGGGCGCTGGGACCAGCATTGCGAAGAGGCTTTTCAGGGACTGAAACAGCTCCTCACGGCCGCACCGGTTCTGGGGTATCCAGATTTCACGAAGGAGTTCATCTTAGAGACAGACGCCAGTTTCTTGGGACTAGGAGCAGTATTATCCCAAAGGCAGGAGGACGGTGTAGTCGTTTTGAGCTATGTGAGTAGAGGACTGAGGCCAAGCGAGCGAAATATGAGTAACTATTCGAGCATGAAGCTAGAACTTTTGGCCTTGCACTGGGCTGTGACTCAGAAGTATAGAGACCTCCTGATCGGTGCACAGTTTACGATCTATACCGACAATAATCCTCTTAGCTACTTACAGACCACCGCCAAGCTCGGTGCAACAGAAATGCGGTGGTCGGCCGAACTTGCTCAGTTCAACTTTACCCTTAAGTTTAGGTCAGGACGTAGCAATCGTAATGCAGACGCCCTTAGCAGAAAGACCACCCATGGGGTTGAGCCGGTGACAGCTCGACTAGAGGAGTCCATTGCAGATCATGATGAGCGAAAGGGCGAGAGCACCCCCCTACCAGCAACCCTGCGAGTGAACATAGAAGAGGCGTTGGCAACAGACCTGCTTGAGGAAGCTCGTACAAGGTCAGAGGCAGTAGCTCCTGAGTGTACCTCCACCATACCTTCAGTATCTAGGGAGGATATGGCTACCATGCAGAGGCTGGATGAGACAATCGGTAGGCTCTGGTATTACTGGGAACAGAAGCATCCCCCCACCCTTCGCAAGCTTATGAAAGAACTTAAACCCGTCCGTAAGCTCCTGAGAGACTGGAACCGCTTCTTTGAATCAGATGGAGTCCTCTACCGAGTTGTCCAGTTACAAGGCCGGAAAGTGAAACAGCTGCTCTTGCCCAGCGTAATGAGGTCAAAGGTCCTTGCATCCGTCCATGACGACCTGGGACACCAAGGGACCGAGAAGTCTACAGCACTCCTGAAAGAGCGATGTTATTGGCCGGGAATGGTGAATGATGTCTCTCAGTACTGTCGCCAATGCGAAAGGTGTACTCTCGCCAAAGCAGGGAAGCGCCTACATCCTACTATGGGATCTCTAACGGCAAACAGGCCCTTGGAAGTTCTTGCGATTGACTTTACTGTGTTAGAGAGGAGCGGCTCAGGTTACGAGAACGTCCTAGTTCTTACGGATGTTTTTACGAAGTTCACACAGGCGATTCATACAAAAGATCAGAAGGCACCCACAGTTGCGCGCGCGCTCGTGAGGGAGTGGTTCGTGCGGTATGGAGTACCGAAGAGGATACATAGTGACCAAGGTCGGAACTTTGAGAGTGCTGTCATCAGGGAATTGTGTTCATTGTACGGCATCACGAAGAGCCGCACGTCTCCGTACCACCCGCAAGGGAATGGTCAATGTGAGCGGTTCAACAGGACTATGCATGATCGCCTGCGCACCCTTGCGCCCCTCCAGAAGCGTAAGTGGCCAGAGTTCCTTCCAGAGTTACTATATGCTTACAACTGCACTCCACACTCATCAACTGGATATTCTCCATACCTACTGTTTTTCGGAAGAGATCCGGTTCTCCCTGTTGATCATGTCCTGGGTTCGCTTGACCAGGAAGATAGGGTGGGATGTGTAGAAGAGTGGGTGGCCGAACACCAGAAGCGCTTGGAAGCTGTCTTTAAGCTCGCATCGGAGAAGACGAAGAACGAGGTGGAACGAAGGCAAGTGAGGAGTGATGCGAAGTCAGAAGACACGAGTATACCTGTTGGTGCCAAGGTGTTCCTCCGAAACCGAGTACAAGGTCGGAACAAAATACAGGACGTATGGAGCGCGAAGCCGTATAGGGTGGTTCGACGGTTAGACACAGGTAATACGTATATCGTAGAGTCACTCGAGGATGACAGGTCTTGCACCACGGTATACCGGAACGATATCTTGTATGCGGAACACTTGTTGAAAGGAGAGCAAGGGAATAGCAGAGTCCAGAAGTTGATAAAGACTTATCGGAGTCAAGATGGACCTCAGCGACGCGGCGTGCGCCCTGAAGCAGACAGTCAAGAGGACAGTGGTGGCGAAGACACAGACGAAGACGAAGATGTAGAAGTTGTCCTACAAGGCAAGGACAGTGGTGCTTGCGGTGCACCACTTGAACATTTATCAGATTTGTATCCACAGGTGACCGTAGATGCCGTAGCTGATCACGAGGAGAATCCGAGTACTGTAGAGACCCTGGAGGAAGACGAGACTCAGAAGCAAGGTGATGCGGAAACCTGCGAGGAACCTCCCACAGAGGTGCAGTTACCCTCGGTAACACCACCGGAAGGAGAAGACGGGCCTGATGTTCCTGATGAGCCGATGGCAGCAATGGAAGACGAGGGCAAAGACGAGGCTCCTTCAATCAGACGTTCCACCAGAGTGAATAAAGGTTATCATCCAAATCCTTGTCGCTTCCCGCGTTCTACTGTACAGGAGATGATGGCGGCAGAACAATCAGATCCAAGTATCTTGAGCTCCGTAGCTCAGACTAATCTTCTGATTATGAAGATGTTAGCAAAGAACACCGCAAGGGATTAACAGAGACATTTATATGCATATATCGTTATTGTTTATGTAGTTATTAGTACCATTGGCGGAGGTTGTTGAGGACTCCAACCTCAAAGCAGGGAAGTGTGTGACGGTTGTGCGCAGGGCAGGCACATTGGGCCCCCTGTGGCGACCGGGTATCCTGTGGCCTCACGCATGCGCTGTATGCACGCCTCGAACTCGGTACGTTTGTAGAGGATTCATTCGTTCGTTCAAGATTCAGACAAGGAAATTACGTATAGAAACAGGTATAATATTCTTATTTAGTCCTATATTGCCTAGTTTAGTTTATATTCTCTCTATTTACGGATTTATTAGGAAAGATATTAGTTATTTCGTGGTTATTTTCATCGTTTGTTTCTCACTCGCGTGGCCTCGTGTGCCAAGTTTCATGTTTATTTTGGCTCACCGCATTCATTTGTATCTAGATCTTTATCAGAACCGTAGAGGCCTTGCTGCTGCCTATTACCATCATCACGCGTGTCGGGGTGAGATAAGTTTTTCTGTTTAGTTATTGTGTCCATTTATGCTATTGTAATTTAGTGTTTTCACAGGTCTGTTTGACCATATAAGTCAGTCACATTCCTACTTGGAAGTTGTTATTATCATTCGTCTGTGTGGATTATGGGCCTCCTTGGCTTGGCTCCATGGAAGACAACTGTAGACTCTTGTAGCAATGTAATTTTAATTATTTGTAGTAACACTGTATGTATTTCTAGGTTTTTGTTTCCTGTATTAAAAAACTACCTGTCACAAATTTCCGCGCGCTGATTGGTAGAGAGGTTCGTTTTCTCTCGCTATAATCACCTACAGGTGATTATAACATTGAAAGGATTGGGAGTGCGCGCTCGCGCGAGTTTTGTTATGTCCAACTAAAACACGTTTTTCTGTCTAATAACCTTAATCTATAGATTTAGCCACTGGCTAAAAGCGGAGCTCCCGGTTGCATATTTTTCCTTTGTTAATGAGACGAAAAGGTTGCCATTTGTACATAGTCTGTCACCGCCATACCACGTAACTAAGCACTCCGTGATAAGATTATCGGCGAATAGTCACCTCGACTTCGTCTTCAGTGACTATTCGCCAATAATCACTCAGCTTCAAAACTTTCTCTTAACATGTATTCTGTGTTTTTTCACTTCTTTCAACCGCACAGAAAATGTTTATATTGTATGTTCTACATGAAGACACAAAGTGTAGGAGAGCCGCACACCAGTTACGTTTATTGGGAGACATGTATAGATGACGATCATGAGTTGGTATAAAGTCCATAATAAGTCTAACAAGAAATCAGCCCAAGACCCAACCTAAGTTCCCCCCTTCGATAAACTGCTGATTTACATTACTAATGACCTCCCTTTTTGTTTGTTTGTTTTGCACTGGTCTCCCTGAATTTGGTGGAGAGAATGACGCACGTGTGTGTGTCTTGGTGAGTCAGTCCTGTTCTCAAATCTGTCTAAGGACCCGCTAAAATTGAAAACGCAGCCTATTACAGAAAAACATTTGACTTCGGAATTGTTTGTATAATGCTTATCACTAAGGGACGAGAGAAGAAACAGGAAAAGTTAAACTGTTTTAAGAAATTTCTTAGTTTATCATAGGAATATTTAGAGAAAATCATTAGCGCGCGCTCTGTAGGCAGTGCCAGGTGTAAGTTTGTTCAAACTTGAATGACATTTTTCTCAGCTCAAATCTTTCTCGAATTAGAATTATCCCTACACACGTAAATGTAAGTAATCTGTAATAGAACCATTTAGGTTTGAATGTCTATGGTGCTATCGGCTAAGGGAACTGTGTTCTTTTTTAGTTTATGTGGGAGATTTCAACATGGCCGCGATGGCGGCTTTGTCCCTAGCTGAAAAAATCGCTTGAATTAGAACTTAGCCAAAGGTGAATCTTTTCCAACAAAAACACGCCCACTGGGAGAGATTTCCTCCTTCTCTTCTGGTTTGTGTCCTTCGTTTTGTGATACAGCGTCAGGATTTATACTTTAGAAAAATATTATTCATGGCTTTGCACGCTTTGGGGCATTTCGCCTTCGCGTGCTTCCAGAAAGCAAGGCGGTGTACGGCGGTGTACGTTTGTTCAAACTTTAATGAAAATTTTTCTCAGCTTAAAGCTTTCGAATAATAATTATCCCTGCACATTCCTGCAAGTAATCTGTGACAGAACCATAGGTTTAGATGACTATGGTGATTTCGGCTGTGCGAACTGGGTTCTTTTTTAGTTTCTGTGGGAGATTTCAAAATGGCGGCGATGGCTGCTTTGTCCCTCGCTTAAGAAATCGCTTGAATTAGAACTTAGCTCAGGGTGAATCTTTTCCAACCAAAACACGCCACTGTGGAGATATCTACTTTCTCTTCAGGTTTGTGAACTTCGTTTGGCGACACAGCTTCAGGGCCAAGCGGAGTGAGTGCGGACGACTTAGCCAATCAGAAACGTTTGCGCAGACAACCCGATTATAATAGTATAGAATCATTCAAATCTGTACTATTAGCTACCGTAAATTGTAATAATGAAATTTGTCAAGTAAAATTAAACCCGGTACACAATAACTGAATAACTGGTAAGGTCAAGTGATTGCATAATCTAAACCGACGCTTATGCTATATGCAAAAAATCCATAGGGACTGCGCAAGGCGCTGATTACGAATGCCCAATATAAACACATTTATTTTTTTCTGATTTGGACAGCATGGGCTCCAATTATATATGCTAATACAACTTGATTGCACTCCATCTGAAACTCGTTACTACAAGATGCTGATACTTATTTTGAAATGGAGAACTCGTTTTTTTCTGGAAGCTCCATGTAGCCAGCTGATTTTCATCTGCTACGGTAGAGATCGTTAGCAAGTTCTACCTTCGGGTTTGTATGAGAACCACGTGGGGTATATGGACCAATCACGACAAAGCTTTAATTTTACTCCAACTTATACTAACAGCCAATCAGAGTAAAGGTTATAGAGGGAATTTGGTATGAGCGTTGAAAGTGCCGGGTCAAAGTTGTCCAGCCCCCCAACAGCGACTGTTAGTTTTCGTTCTAAGGAACGTAATTTTCTGTCGCGACAATGCAATTTCATTGGTGATTGGTTGTTGTCTATTATTTTTCTTTTCGATAGCCGAAGGAAAGCCGTATCCATACCCACAGCAGGCCATTTTACATTCACAGTCATACGAACTAAGCGCTATCTCACCAGAAGCATCCAGCTCTATCGACTGATTTAGGCCAGAGCGGCGACAGTGCGATAGGACCCAATCTTGTTCCCAAGGCCTTCTATTCCGCTGTGAAATTAACCACCGGATAACTTTCTAAACTTTGCCAAGTGAAAATGTCATGTTTGGGGGTGGAAGTTGAATAAGTGAACCATGATTATTTCTTTGTATTCTTTGACATTTTTCTTCAATTATTCATTATTCCTTTTCATTATTTAGGCGTTATTCATTATTCACACAACCATTATTCATTATTCATTTAATGTAGGAACTTCTTATTCATTATTCCTCGACTTTTCGACGCAATTATTCATTATTCATTTGTTCGTAAGACCCGTCATTCATAATTCATTATTCAGCTTCCACCCCCGATCATGTGGGCCACGTGACCAGTGTATCAGCCCAAATTCCATACTAAAACATTGCACTCGATGAATGTTAACTATCCTGAACTGCAGGCCTAAGTAATACACTCGAAGAACTGAAAAATCAGGTTGCCCGAAAAAAAGTGCCAACGCATACGAACGGCTGTTACGTGCATATTTACAGTACGCTGCTGTACTCCAACCAATCAAAACGCAGGAGAGCAATTATATCATAATGGATGCTTGGATCATTCCGGTTAAACCAAGCGACACGGCCTTGAACTACTTAAAGTGCGTTCACGCTCAAGTAAACATGTTTCATTAAATATTCGGAAATCAATAACTTTAAACCTGAAGTCAATTGTAACATATGTCACAATTGTAACATATGTCATATATCAATAGATATTACTAAAGTCAAACAACATATTGTAAGTTGTGTTGCTTCACAAGAGGTGCACGTGTACGAGATAAATTTATGCTAACATGTTTCAAGTGTTTACGCACTATAAGTCGATATATTCTGTACTGGCAAGTCATTAAGTTCTGTTCGTATAATAAATAGATATCGATACTTTGCCATAGGCATTCTGCTTATAGGCGGATTTATTGTGACGTCAGTGTTTACATATTTGAAGCATCCATGAAAATCAGCAAGCGTAAGGAAGCTACAAAGATAATTGTTCTGAATTTCAATAGCGCCTGGTGAATGAAGCGTATTTAGAAAGTTTTACGTTCGTCATTTAAATTATGAGCGCATGGCGATAAGTTCAATTTACAGAAAACATGAGGGGTAATGAGCGTCTTGCCACCCAAGAAATTAAAGGCTATTGAAAGTCTTACTTTGCGCGCGCCTAGTACTGTTTACTTGTGCCGCGACCCCGGCATAAATGCACAGTACAAGGCGCGCGCAAAGTAAGACTTTTACTGTTATTACGGACGTTGTTCTCCGACCATGGGACTGCAGCAGTGTATATGTCGCGATGCTTCAAATAAGAAATGTTACATATATATTCAGCTTTAAAATGTGCCTTGTCATTACTAGTTTCAAGTATTATTTTAACAATTAGCTTAGTCAATCACGCGCGGTAAGTGATGGCTCTTACTAAATATTATGTAATATTTGAATAATGTAATCTCACATTTTAATTGAACAGTCGCTTGTGTTTCCCTTCATTTCTTCATTTTTACGTTGTTTGAACGCCTTTTATCAAGACAATAAGCATACTTGTCTTACACCACTTTCTTTTTTATTGCCATTCAATAGAAATTCTTAATCTAACAGAAGAATTTGTCACTGATCCTGATTGCTTGTAAATGTAATTTTAAGAACTACGTAGGTCGTCCATTTAATTGGACTCGATATACGACCATGTAAAACTCTATAAGACTGCAATCATAACTCATAATCTCGGGTTTGCCTGCACATAGCTTAAACACACATCTTGTAAGACGGATTCCTTTCGCTTGTGAAAATGAAGACAGCGCCCATCCTTGTCTTACTCGCCGTTGTGTCCGCAGCAATTGCATTTCCCGTGGATAACCCACAAGAAGGTAAACATCATCTGTATGGCTAGAATCAGTTTTACAAGTGAACTTTCGTTAGGTATTACATAATGGCTCGATAGGCCATTAGACATAATTGCGCTCCTTCGTGGTTTTAGCTCATACACAAGGTAATACGCACCTTATCAATTGAAGTCGCTCGTGAAACAATGTATGAATAGACCATGCTTGTAATTATGGTTCTTGTCTGAAATAGAGTAGTTCGATCATGCCAAATTATGTCCCAATATTCAAGAAGTAAAAGCGCAATGTCATTGTGCGTTTTGAAAAAATCAACAACAACAACAAAAAAGAAAATAGCCGAAACATAAAATGTGAAAATAGTCATGTGATGTATGCCAGAAAAAGCCGAAAAGAAATAGGAAAATTTCCAAGCTCTTCTGTAGTTTATTGCCAGCAAAGTTGAGGCACAAAATCACTTCGCGGAATCGTTTTGCCAGTCCGCAGAAAAAAGGGGTCACATGAAGAGGTTTCCCGATATACACGTACAGCTCCGTTGTGTACAAAGTGACAGTTTCAATGATTTCCACTGTTACCTTAGCTGCACAAAGCTGTACAAGAACATCCGTTCTTTATCGAGCAGGCCCCTGGGTACATCCGGGGGGGGGGGGGGGGGGGGGACTCCCGGAAATTTAGGGTAGGGGTGTGCCGCTGGCTCTCTGAGAAGCTGACCCTGTTCTAGAGTGAAATATTCAAATTTTGACACCCTGTTCTAGAGACCTTTGTGAAAATCCACAAAAATATATACCCTGTTCTAGTGGCAATGTTGGCGGGATTGCCGTCATATTATTTCAAATTCATCTTTACTAGACATCTCGAAATATTTCAGAGCAAGGCTAGCTGATCTAGAGAGGAAAGAACATACCTTAAAAAACATGTCGATTTTAGGGAACCTGACCCAGAGAAAGTGGCAGGGGCGTAGCCCGGGCCCCCCTTTCTCGGAAATTTTCCCATACATTTACTGTATTTGCTGTAGAAAATTTGCGCATTTTCGTCCCATGTTTTCACTATTCCCCCCCCCCCCCCCCCCCCCCCCCCCCCCCTGTTCTGGAAGCGGGAGGGCTGAAAACCCTACCCTGCACAGCGGCACATACCCGTATAGTAAATATTATACACTTAATGACTGCTCCCGAGGGAAACATCAGTTTTGTTTCCCGAGAATCTCGATGTTTCCCGAGACGAAGTCGAGGGAAACATCGAGATTCGAGGGAAACAAAACTGGTGTTTCCCGAGGGAGCAGTTAGTAAGTGTTTTGTTATATAGCAAAAAATAAACTGCAATTATTAAATCAAAACAAATGTATTTCAGGAACGAAAGAGAAGTTACAAAGTGTGTGCGCAACTGCATCATGTAAAATAAAAACACTCCTAAAATCCCACAATTTTCTTGCATTAGCAAAAACTTATTTAAATTAGCAAAGGTTTTTAAAGAGACACGCGTGTTTACAATAAACATCTATTTTTCCCGCTCTCAAACGCGACGCGCGAAAGCAATATTCCCCGACAAGTCAATAATTTTTCGCAATATTGACTGATCGGGGAATATTTGATTTGTACTTCACCACGTGACCTTGATTTAGCCAATGAGAGCGCGCGCTCGGTTGGAGTGAGCACTCGCTATATAACAAAAGGGAGTACCCCCGGGGTACATTCCTATGCGAGAAACGGCGCCTTTGAACAACGAGCTGAAACATTCCATAATGATGCTGCATAATAAAGCTGCTAAACGGGGCAGTGTCACGATTTTGAGGCAAATTTAGGTTGCTTAAATGTAGTCAAATTCAAACGAAATGAGCAAAATAATCATCTAGGTTTGTTACCACTGTATGCATTGCTACGCGACCTCAAAATTCAATGTTGCGATGGGCGATTGGCGATTTTTAGCCGTAAATCAAACCAAAACGCTGGATTCGGCTGCTTTACTGGATCAATATTGATTGCAAAATCAACGAAAATGGTTTTAGGCTATCCTTTGCCTTCCCTTTGCCTAGAATGTTTAACTCTCTGTTCAAGAAAATTGATATTAAAATTTTCCTGCGTAAAATCGCCCATCGCAACAGTGAATTTTGAAGGCCGCGTACCAATGCATACAGTGGTAAATAACCTTTCAACTGCTAGATGAGTACAAATATGGAGTATTTTCGTGTGTTATCGAGCGGATGGAATTAGATTACGAACTGACATTTTTCTATTTCTGTTCAGACTGAACAGTTTTCAAACTTGCCGAAAATTTGATAGCGAAAGCTATAAAACCTTATGTAAGAATGCCTATATAATGCATTCAATGAACGAACGTCTCTAGAAGCTTTCGAATTGTTAGCTAGTAATTTCTTATCTGAAATTGTAGCCAACCTGCATGTTAATGCTGTTAAGACAGGTTGTTATAGAACTTCGATCAATTTGAACACGAAGCGGTCGCAAAAATCTTTTGTTACTAAAAAGGAAAAAAAGATAATTCAATTTGGATAACATTGGTGTTTTGTTTTTAATGTGATTTTAATTTGATAGGCTATGATCGTCCCGCCAAACAATTCTTATGCTAAACAATTCTCATGGGACCCTGAGCAAATAAAATTCAAACTTCACAGTGGCAATCCAATATACATTTTTCCTGTATTATAAGAAAACTTTTAAGAGTTACTTTTACTCTTTAATATTTTCTTGGCGAGACTGCCACTGCTTATTAGTTTCATGGGAGCCTTTGAAATCACACCAAAGTAAAGTAATAGGTGTCAAACTTTTTAGTAACAATATCTTTGGCCAAACATTCCTGGAATCTCCAAAAACTCATTACGTTTGAAGGCAGAGCTCATACGTCATTGCATAGTTAGTTAGTCATCAGTATGGAATGATTGAGCTCGTTGCTCGGTTGTCTTTCCTCGCATAGGGAGCCCAGATTGCCCGTTAAGGTAGGCTTTTAAAAAAGATTGTTAGAATTTACTGCAATGTCATATATGTTCATATTCAGAAGAATTGGAGTCCTCGAGATCGAGGTCCCACAGATCCCAGATCAGAAACATTGTCGCCACAGCGAAGAAACAATTACAAATGGGAATGAACAAAGAAAAGGTATGGAAAGAAGGGGAAATAAAAACCACAAAGCTGATCAACAACATGGCGAAAGTGCAGAGCGAGAGGTTTAAGAAAATGGTGGAACGATGGTACAAACGAATGCTAAGGAGGTTCCACTGGCGAGTTCATTACAAGCAAATCAGGATCCTCCGCACCTTACAGAGGGAGATGAGTCGACAGAAGCTCCGTGACTTCGCCAAACGCATTGGGAAGATCATAACACAAACTAGGGCAGCATTCAGGGCGAAAATGGCCGCCGGAGATGAGCCCGGAGATGAACCCGAGGGCGAAGACGAGAAAAAGGCACAGTGCGAAGACGAGAAGGAGCCCGAGGGCGAAGACGAGGAGCAGGCGGGGGAAGGTGAGGTGGTCAAGGTACCTGAAGGCGAAGGATTCTGAGATGTTTATGTAGACCCCGATTTTATTTTATAAAATTTTGTTGAAACAACCGTGACACAGCCCCTTTAATAACAGCGTACGTGTACGTGCGTGAATGCTGTGTATCTAGCGAAACAAAAATGAACGAACGTCCTCTAGAAGCTTTCGAATTGTTAGCTAGTAATTTCTTATCTGTAATTGTAGGCAACCCTGCATGTTTATGCTGTTAAGACAGGTTGTTATAGAACTTCGATAAATTTGAACACGAAGTGGTCAAAAATCTTTTTACTAAAAAGGAAAAAAAAAGATATTTCGATTTGGATAACATTGGTGTTTTCATTTGATTTCAGTATGATAGGCTGTGATCGTCCCGCCAAACAATTCTTATGCCAAACAATTCTCATGGGACCCTGAGCAAATAAAATTCAAAGTTCACAGTTGGCAATCCTATATACATTTCTGTATTATTATACATTTACTCGTTAAGAATCGTTTGGCGGGACTACCACTGCTTATTAGTTTCATGGGAGCCTTCAAAATCACACTTCAGTAAAGGTAACAGGCATCAAACTTTTAAGTAACAATATCTTTGGCCATGCATTCCTGGAATCTCTAAAAACTAATTACGCTTGGAAGAGGGAAGGCAGGGCTCCTACGTCATCGCATAGTTAGTTATGGTCATCAGTAGGGAATGATTGAGCCGACGTTGCTCGGTTGTCTTTCCTCGCATAGGGAGTCCACTATTGCGCGTTAAGGTATAGGCTTTTAAAAATGATATATGTTCATATTCAGAAGAATTGGAGTCCTGGAGATCGAAGTCCCTCAGATCCCAGATCAGAAACATTGTCGCCACAGCGAAGAAACAATTACAAATGGGAATGAACAAAGAAAAGGTATGGAAAGAAGGGGAAATAAAAACCACAAAGCTTATCGACAACATGGCGAAAGTGCAGAGCGAGAGGTTTAAGAAAATGGTGGAACGATGGTACAAACGAATGCTAAGGAGGTTCCACTGGCGAGTTCATTATAAGCAAATCAGGATCTTCCGCACCTTACAGAGGGAAATGAGTCGACAGAAGCTCCGTGAATTCGCCAAACACATTGGGAAGATCATAACACAAACTAGGGCAGCATTCAAGGCGAAAATGGCCGCCGGAGATGAGCCCGGAGATGAGCCCGAGGGCGAAGACGAGAAAAAGCCCGAGGGCGAAGACGAGAAGGAGCCCGAGGGCGAAGACGAGAAGGAAACGGATAGCGAATACGAGAGGGAGCCCGAGGGCGAAGACGAAGAGCAGGCGGGGGAAGGTGAGGTGGTCAAGGTACCTGAAGGCGAACTCCAGCAGCAAGGGGAGGCGTACGGTGAGGAGAAAGAGGGGGAGGCGATAGCGGAAGATGCGGAGGTCCCTGAAGGCATAGGCGAGGATCCTGAAGGCATAGACGATGCAGACGCTCCTGACGAGGGCCCCACCCCGACTGACTGACGAGGTCGTAAACACAGACGCGTGAAGACGCATGTCTTGTTGGCAACGTTGTTATGATTTTAAAGGCCCATCACCAACCGAGAGCCTTTGCGGACTCTTAGCCAATCAGAGCACCCGAAAAACAATGGATCAATTTGAAAACAAAAGAAAACGGTGCGCAAAGGCTCCCGGTTGGTGATGGGCCTTTAAATGTTCTTCAATGGAAATATTATTCTGTGTCGAAAGAGTGTATGGTTATGCTAATAAAACACATACTGGTTTAAAATTTATGTATTCTTTTCTCACCTCTGACTCTCAGACCTGGCTACTACAAGAGGATTCAGTTTCTTAGTAAAGAAGGGTGCAGAGAGCCAATCAGAATTCGAGAAACGCGCGCGTTGTGGTATAAATCACCTGCGCTGGGCAACATGTTTGGGTTACTTTTTAGGTGTAAACTGTCCTTAATATAGAGAATAAATCACGTACTCATTTAAATCCCAGTTTGTGTTGTGTGGCCCCCCGTTTATATTGCCCATGCGCTCTCGCAATTAAAGAGAGTGAAGGAATAAAAGTTCTTATACTTTTAAGTCTTTTGATGTTCGCTTTTATTTATTAACAGTGTAAAAAATCTTCATTTTAAATATATACATGCCGGCAAACCTAAATCTTATTCCTGGGAAACCCTTTTAAAATGTTTTACAATTGCTTTAGCTTTTTTTTTCGATGTTTTGAAAAATTAAATACGCGATTTGTTTTGGTGTGAAGATAGATGCTTGCATGATTTGAATTTCTCTTTTAATTCCAGTCTCAGTATAGATGAGATGTTAGCAAAGCTAAGCCGCAATAATAATAAAAAATCTCCTTTAAATATACAGTTATTTCTGTAGATAATTCACTTGGCAATTACACCACTTCTTTCTGTTGTCACCAGCTGATGACTAGAGCACACAGGAACCCCAAGCAGACAAACGCCGTTGCTTCACTTACACGGCTGGCCATAGCTGCGAAGAGATTTATAAACAAATTATATAAACTATAGTGTTTTGTCAGGATTTCGGCCACTGGGAATTTAACAAATTTACAGATGTTTTGAGTGGTGTGGACTCTTATTTACCACGCTTTACGTCATCATCGTGGTCAAAATGTTGTGGACTCACGAACCGCAGGCGAATGACTCCAGTTTGTGCTCTACTTGCATCATGCCTAATAAGGCCAGGGCAAGACGGACATCACAGGGGATTTTCACAGAAACACATCCATGGGAAAAGCCGAATTTCCCAAGGCACACGCATGAGAAGTGTTCGGAATTCACATGGATACCCATGGGAAATCCGAACATTTCCCATTCTTCTACCATGGGAAATTCAGTTTTTCCCATGGATGGGTTTCTGTCGAAATTCCCTGTGATTATTCACAATTAGGAGAAGTTAGGGGAAGCTAAAAATCATCACCCAAAAGTCGAAATGTTAGACTTTCTCTATCAGGTTTCCATCGTTGTTTTTCCGCGACAGTTGCGATTTTGCTGCAACTATATTAGGGAAACCTGTGGCTTTCGCGACTTCTGCAACACGCTGCGACTCTTGCGGCTGCTGCAGCTCGTGTTACAGGAATCGCCGGTGTTCTATCTCTGCGGAAAGAGCGGAAAAACCCTGCTAAAATCACTAATTTCAAATAATAAGGTCGGGTTAACTCAGATAAGCTTGATTTTTTGCATACATACTCCTCATTTGATGGAAAACAAAATATCAAAATTGATTTTTTTCTAATGGATTCGTCTTTGAGATATTAGGCTTTAAACTTTGGTTTCCGTACCATTTTATGGGAGAATTAGTACTTTGCTCAGGAATTATGCAAACTTTGGTCGACCATATCTAAAAGTCATATTCTTCAAATTTCTTTAAAAATTTGAATTAAGCTTTTGGTCACAGAAACTCTTTGTATACGGATTCTTGAGCTTATATATTGAAATATGGTGAAGTTAGACATTTTATCTTCGGTAATTTCCGCTCTGTCATCTCTGCGACAGCTGCAACTGGAATTTCGCGACTGCTGCGACTACTACGACACAAAATTTTATATGGAAACCTGCCCCTACAGTTTGGTTGCGACGGCTGCGATTTATATGGAAAAAAATAGTTTTGTTACAGCTGTGTCGTAGCAGTTTTTGCGACTTCTACGACAACTGCGACTTTATGGAAACCGTGCTTTTAAAGGCTGGTTTCCATAAGGTTGTATCATTCGTTAAGGTTGTATCACTGGTTACGACGGCTGCGATTTATATGAAAAAAAAAACAGTGTGTTGCAGCTGTGTCGTAGCAGTCGAAGTTTTTTTGCGACTGCTACCACAACTGCGACTTTATGGAAACCGTGCTTTAAGGCAGGGTTTCCATAAAGTTGTATCATTCGTCCCAGTCGTATCAGTCGACCGCGAAACAATGGAAATTGGAATTATTCTATTGTTTCGCGGTCGAGACAGATAAGACTATATGGGAATCAGGCTTTACACTTAAAAGTGTCAAAGACAAACCTGTAGTCGGACTTTGTGTAGCTTTTTCGGAACTTCGTGTCGCGGTCTCTGGTACATATTCTAGGATTGAAAGGAAAAAAATAAATAAAGCTCGGACTTGCAGTTAATAATTTTTAGCGATTTCCTGTGATGGCTACGCTCCAGCTGTGTTAGAAACCTCTCTAGCTGATCTAGCCTTAGGCCCAGAACCGCTAGCAAGCCCTCAAAACCTTCGAAATTCTTTTCTTAGCACCCCACGCCATAGCACAGACGTCTCTTTCCCGCGATTTTGAGGGAAGAGAGGCTTTACACAGGCAATACGTCAATAACATGGGAATTTGATGTGTCTTTAATGGAGCTTTCCTTTTACAATTTAGGGTGTCCGGTAGTAGAGTCGTTTAAACTACCTGCAGTATCAGAAAACTGAGGGGAGGGTGCACGGGCGATACGGTCCTGTTACCTGAGATTAGCAAGCCAAATCGGTGACTTCGTCCCCCTGCACTGCCATCAGACCTGCATATGTAGATTCCCCTGTCTAGCATGTTCAGGCGGGAGATAACCAACTCATAACGGCAATAGGGACACGGCCGTCTAGCCACGCGTCTCTCGTCTGTAAATAATGCAAGAGAATATAACCGAGCACTAGTTACTCTTTCATATCAAGTCGGATATCAAGAAAGTGCTGTCCTTTTTTTACTAATCCGCGCGAGCTGCCTGTGGTGTTTTTGAAATACCGTTCCAGGCCACCTTTGAAAAAAACAAATTGGCGACCAAGAGAACGATGTTTCCCGAACATCTGCAAGTTTTGGTCAATTTTCCTGCTACATTCCCTGATACGAGGAAAATACTTTTCTTTTCCTAAGGAAGACTTTGCAACGTCCGCAATTCGAGAGCTTTTGGCGAAATTTTCTTTCTTTCTTTTTATTTGGCGAAGTTATGGGAAGAGGGTCTGCGACTGCTGTGGAAATAGGCATGCAGCGAAGAAAGGTGCGTAGGGCGTGTCAGTCAACCACAGTAGGGGTTGCAGTAGGGATTGCACTGTCATTTGACTACAACAGAATCCTATCAGTTTTATTTTCTTAAGTCTGGTTTCTATATGACTTTGCAGCTTTCGCAGCTGTGGTGAACAAAGTTGATCTGCAATAGCATTAGGCCTATTCCGGGTCCTAAGATCACCATAATATTGGGCGATCTTAGAACCCGGAGTAGGCATTGGTTCAAACCACGCGCAATCTTGGGCGATCTTTAAGGCGATCTTGGACGCCGATCTTGGGCGATCTTAGGACCTAGCTTTCGGTGATTAATAAAATACTATACTCACCATCATGCGGTATGACGACCTCCCGTCCGTCGTCAGTTTGTCTGATCCACTGGATATCGAGAGGGAAGCCCTCGGCAGGGCACACCAGGCGTGCAGTCCTTCCTACGCTCAAGTGGAACCTACTTGGCGCGGCTACGAATGTCACAGGCACTGATGAGAAACGAGCAACTATTAAAATATGGTATGACTAAAGTTTTAATAGGTGGTCTGCGGGGACGTAAATATGGACAACAACAACCAAAGCTTATGATTTATGTGAAACACCGTGGAGAAATGGTGCTTTGCTGTCGTTTCGAGCATTAGCCCTTCGTCGGAGCACACAGAGCCTCCATTTTTTTTGCTCCGACGAAGGACTAACGCTCGAAACGTCAGAAAAACACCATTTCTCCACGGCGTTTAACATAAATCTCAACCTTTGGTTGCTGTTGTCCAACTATTATCAGGTATCACGTAGCAGTCTTTGGAGCACTCCTAATCCCGAGTACATGACGGTACCCAGAACTTCCACAGAATCTTCATATGCAACTTTGGAATGTCCACAGGAGTCATACAGCACTTGGTATTTCCTCGAGGGCTGCTTCGCATTTCCGCAGGAGTCGTGCTGGAGCTGGTCGGCATTTTTTATGGTGGTAGAGCAATTTTTGAAAGTTTGGAGCTCCTCGAAAGGGGGAGTACCCCTTCTGTATATAATAGTAGCACGGCCTGCCCGTCCGTCCGTCCGTCTATCAGTCCGTCCGTCAGTCTATGTATCTATCAGTCTATCTGTGTTTATTTGTCTATTTGCCTGTCTCTCTCCTTCCGTCTGTCTGTTATATAGTATATCACTAACAGGACTTCTTTCTCGGTGCTGTAAACATTGCAATGCCAGGATCGACTTCTCGGTCATGCTTGTAGATAGCCAACTGGTTTGCCTCTCTGCCAGTTGGGATTCTTAATAATTAGATCTTTGGTTTCAATTTGAGTGGGGTGTCTGTGAATTAGCAGGCTAGCTAAGTGCACTACCACTATAAATATCAATTTACATTTTTTTTACAGTTCATAATAAATTTCTGCCAATATTTTCTATGGCATCTGTTATTCTTCGATATCGCACTGTCCTTTCACCCAGCACATACGTACCTGTTACATTGGCTCGACCCATTTCATACGGCGTCGGTCTTGGTCGAAAGCCGACCTTAACAAGGGCCATGCACCTGTAGGTCCCTCCATCCCTGGTGTTCGCAGACGTGATGGTATAAGGGCCTATAGACGTGGTCCCATTCATAACTACCCTGCCGTCCTTGATCCAGACTAATGACAAAAGTTCAGCTTTTCCTTTTCTCCCAGGGTTGGTGATGTTGCACGTCAAGTTCGCTTCGCCGCCATACTCAACATTTATTGAAGTTGTTACACTTCCTTGAGGTAGGAAACGACCTGGATATACAAAATACCAAACATATACATATCAACATCTTTCAAGAGCCGCAGAAACGTAAGAGCTGGAGGGAGATGATTTTTTCGAAATGTTCACAAGGGGCGCGCCAAGAAAAAGTACTTTCGACAAAAGAACTCAAGCGAAACACGGTTAGTTCAGTGTTTGCGGTTTTGTCCTTTCGCCGCTGTGATCCGGGCATGACCCCATTCTTATTCCGGCAGAACGTTTCGGTCATGAAGACTGTCGGAGGCTCTGTGAGCCAAGCGAGACCGGATGTCCTAGATGCGGATTTTCCATATAAGGTGACTGTCTTTGTCGGTTAGGCGAACTTCAAAATGGTGAGCGGGAATATCGGCCAATCAGAATCGGCCTACGATTGTTTGGCGCCAGAGCCTACGACAAACAACAAACAGCGGTAGGCTCTGGGAACGTGATTGGGCTTGACTCCCGGCGGCCGGGACAGAGAAAATGCTATTTCGGTTCGAGTCGTGGTCGAACCTGTTTCAGATTGTAAGCTGAACTCTATTCTGCTGCAATTACATTCTCGAACCCAGAGCTCCCACGTCGTCATCTCGCGGGGGAGGCTCTGGTGACAGCAACTGACGCATGCGCGAAATTTGATACAGAGCCGTTGAGAGAAAGAGCTTGATGCGCCAATCAGCGAAGGTCCTTAAATGGATGTCACCAGAGCCTCGGCCCTGCGTTTAGACGAGCCGGGGAGCTCTGGGTACGAGAATGTTGCAATTACGTCTTTGAACGACTCAATAAACCGAGGTTCCGTCTCGGCTCACTCGGCCTTCCTAGTTCCAAGGTGGGCTTGACTACCAGTGGCTTCGTGGAAACCCGGTGTAATTCAGCTTACGAACTGCCAAGTCTTTAGAGTCGGCCTCATGCAACAAATGTTTAGTCAAGGATACTCACGTGATATGACGCTAACGGTGAAGCCGATACGGTCAACCTGTGCTCCCGACAACGCCTTGCATTCGTAACTACCGCTGGCCCGATCATCGCTGGCACGCACGTTGTTGATATGCAGGGTAACAAACACCTTTCGCTCGTTTGCTAAAAAAAAAAGATTCAATAAACCATATATGTATATAAATTTAATTTCAACAGCGTCCGCATAAAACCCTTTCTCTCGTCTGGCCGCCCTGTTGAATCAGTAAGGCAAATGAAATTTACCAGCCAATCACGTGCGGGATACGCGCACGAGTGACATTGAATGGCTTCTCCCGGGGGGGGGGGGGGGGGGGGGGACTCCCCTATTTTGGGGCGGGGGTGCTCGTCTTGAACTTTCGATTTTACCCCTAAAAGGTACCTAAAATGGCATCGCTTAGTTGATTTTGACCCCTAATTAAAGGTACCAACAAGACGTGTTTTCCCTCGTAATTTTCTCTTAAATTTTTTTCCGAGCGAAAATACGTCTCAAATTCAGGCTTCAAACAAGCGTGATTTGCTAGAACGGACCCCTAACTGGTACCTATCTGGAAAAAAATGCAAGTTTTCAAATTTTACCCCTAAAAGGTACCAGAGGCCTAATTTTAAAGGTACGACGAGCACCCCCGCCCAAAAATATAGGAGTCCCCCCCTACCGTTTTGTTTCGCTATTTTCTGGCAATGATGACTTCACTAGGTGATCCTTATCTCCGAAGCACAGGACGGAGTAGATTAATCTGTTTTTTTTTTTGAGATTGTAGATCTCTTACGCAACTGTGTATTTAGCTCCACGTCCTCACCGCGTGATACTAAAATCACCTACCTGTCTTCGCTTGCAATGAAACCAGTCTGATCTCGTATTCAATTAATAGAGCGATTTCAGATGAGTGTGGAAAACTAAACGCAGTACAAAACCACTAGCCAATCAGGAGTGGAAGACATTCAACAACAAACCAATCAAGAGGCGAAGAAGTTAGACGTGCCTTTCGTTATGACGTGAGCAATGGCGTGTTTTGATTTAGTTCGCAATTTGATTGGCTGAAAGGCGAAATACTTTGCTCTAGACCAATAGAAACGCTCGCTAAACGCAAGTCTGGCTAATTACTTTCGATGGTCATCTGAAAACCGCTCTAAGTGATAGTACTTTTGCAACTTGGTTCTACTTGGCTTGTGATTGGATTCCGGGCAAATCATTCTGTAATTCATTTGTTTATGACTGGCTAGTAGCAGGGACTTCTGTACTGCGCATGCACGAATCCGCTGACCAATTCAATGTGATTCCGCGCGCTATAATCGCCAGTTTCCATTGTTTTAGTCGGAATTGACAAAACGGCGCGAAGTTATCAGCTCGCACTTTTCTTTTTTTCTTTATTTTGTAATTCAAAATATTTCTACGATAAGCTCTAGTGTTCTGTGTGCAACAAACGAGATGTCGACAGGACACGTTCCGACTCCACTTTTAAGCCATGTTACGAGCAGTGTTACGGAATTGTTTCAAACGACGATGATAGCATGCATCTTGAACAGCATACGATATACTACCACAAAAAAAGCTTGACTGGCTAGGTATATTTCGTGCCTTTAACTTCAGTCATTTGAACTTTGCTATAAAATGTCCCATGATCACTTACTTTCGGTTCTGTTTGTGAAGTATGTATGACCGCTGATCCCCTCATCAGAGATCACGGTCTCAAATCCATATTCATCTTTGCGCACGAACTGAATTGTGGGTAAAGCGCCTTTTGGGTCAGTTTCCATGGCAACACATGTCACTTCAGCGTTTTCGTCTTCTATTGGCCAGATGCCTTGTGGGAAGGGTTGCACGATCTGCACAGCTCCTGCAAAAAAATAACGAGGCCGCCTTCTGTTTACCGGCTTTTTTTCCGTTTGAAGAGTTCAAGGTAGTAAAACTAGCAACTCGGGCACCATAGTCACGTTCTGAGTCGAGTCACCAAATAGCCCGTGACGTTAACAAATCTACCAGATGGGTCTGTATTTTCTTATGTACAGTGCTCCGCTCGCGCCGCGCGGGCGCTCTGTTACAAACGTCAATTTCCACCAGCCCAGGGCGTAGTCAGAGGCTCTATTTAACGTAAACCAAAACAGCCTGTGAAGTGAAGGGAATAACAATGGACATATAGTTCGTATTCTATCTTGAGGAGGCTTCCTACATTTTTTCTGCCTTTTTCCAAACCTTGTGTTGTTCAAGTACACAAACTCGTATGATTCTGAATTTTTGCATTAGGGTTTCAATATTGGTGTAATTTGTATAGCGTTGTTCACGCTGACGTCATCACTTGTTATTTTAAAATGTGCCAACCAAGTTTCTATTCAAATAACAGTGAACAGCGCTATACAAGGGTTGCTTTTTACTAGAAAGTGGATCGCCCTGAAAATGAAAATACGCAAATGAAAATACTTTTCAAAGTACATTGAGAAAGTCTACCTTTTTACGTGCGCGAGAGTTCAGTGAACGATAGCGTGAAGACGCATTCTCGAACCCAGAGCTCCCCGGCTCGTCGCCTCGCGGGAGAGGCTCTGCAACCTCGTCCCCAGGGTCTTCTCGGTCGTTTTTAAAAATGTGACTCAGCCTCCCCCAGGGTCTTCTCCCGAGCTAACCGCCATTTTGAAAACGACCGAGAAGACCCTGGGAACGAGGTTGGAGGCTCTGTTGATAACCATTGACGCATGCGCGAGATTTGATACAGAGCCGTTGAGAGAAAGCATCTTTCTGCGCATGCCCCAACGTTCAAAATCAGCCAATTAGCTCAGGCCCTCAAATTGATGTCCCCAGAGCCTCCCCTGGTAGCAGACGAGTCGGGGAGCTCTGGGTTCAAGAATGCGTGAAGACGCGACATGCTTGCATGACGGTCACGACAGATCACTCACGCTGTATCGTACTGTCATGTCACAAAACCGCGCACTTGGGCGTCACGCGATCGATCAGGGAAGTAACGCTTGCAAGACTGTCACGATAGATCAATCACGCTCTATCGTTACTGTAATACCAACACACGCCTCTGCGTCACGCGATTGATCAGGGAAGCTACTTTGCTGCCTTGGCGCGAACTGCGACGTTTTCACTCTGTTGAGCAGTGATTTGTCAATATTGTGCGCTATATAGCAGCCATGAAAACCTGTATCATAAATCCTTTGAAACTTAATGCTTCTTTCATCGCCGTGCAAAACTAACACGACAATAATCCTGCAGTCAAGTGTTCTACTGCACGTGTCCTGGCAGGTTTGAGTAAAAAACAAATAGTTTATTTTCTCTGAAACTAAACATGCAATCATGGCTTGCTGTATCCGATCGTGGCGCCAATTTCTTTTTGAAAAGCAGTTTTTTTGAGCTATATTTGTTTTACTAAGAAAATATGCATTTTCCAAAGTTATTGAATGGTTAATAAGTGTTGCATGATCAGCTGATAAGTGCATTCCGTATTTTGTCCAAAATGACTGTTTGTTTTGACAGTGTGATATTGACCTTCAAATTTGTATTGTTCCATCAGAAGCTTTTGGGCTACGAGAAAAGTAATAGAAAACCGCGATTTTTCGAAAACCTCCGTCCTCTAAGTCATGTGCCATCGAAAACCTAAGTGTTCGTTCTTATATATTCGCCTTCGAAATTTATTTTTCAGCGCGCGACTTGAAAACCTGTTCTTTCGTGGCATGACGTTGACGGGTAAAAATGTATTCTTTCGAAAATCCCCGGCGCAAACGTATCGAGGCCGTCCAAGTTTAGTCCGTTCCCTCAAGTTGTTTAGCCATCCCAGAGGTTGCGCACTTCTTTGAAAAAATCAAGGACTGCTGCTAGTATAAGCTACTAATATTTTCACACACACACACACAAGAAAAAAAAAATGCAGGAAAAAATGCGCAACGTAAAAACTATCAAGATGCTGCGAGGTTGTTTATGCGTTTTAGGTTCGTTACAAACTGAGCGAGGTCAAGAGAGGCTGAGATAAACCTTTTATGTTTGGGTTTTCCGTGAAAACATTAGTCAAATTACAGATGGATTCATGTTTAGTCGGCAACTAATTTAAAAGCAAATAAAAACAGAGCGATTTCTAATAGCGCCTTATGTTTATAAGTTGATTTTACTTGTGAGGGGCAATTTGTTTCTGATATCCGATATCTGCGAAGTGATTATTAATTGTGTCCAGCATAGAACTTGAAACGGGGATCGCGAAAAAGGAACTCCAATTCTGATAAGCTTTTTTCAGCTGAAATCTGCTTGACAAAACGAATCATAGTAGTTTTAAGCTATAAATAGCGCCAGAGAAATAGCGTACAAGCATTGTGCACCTACTTTCTTTCTGCAAGACCCCCAAAACGGCCAGAAAATACAGCAACTATTAATTAATACACCAAAGACATTCTGAGGAGAAAAATTTTCCCTTACCTTGGCCGAAACCTGCAAACATGAAGGCACATAAAAGGAGAACGATACAACTCCGGGCTTTTGATGTCGCCATGTTCAACAACATTGCGTTTTTTTCGAAAGCTGCAGGATCTTAAAAGTGATTGCGTGACCACCTGACAATTGGGTATTGTCTATGACGCATTTTACTGTTTCAATATTGGCTGCGATCCAGCATATATAATTATACCGCGTGTACGCCTGCAAGGTCAAGTTACTGACAGCTCTGTAAATACCGTCAGATCTATCTCATTTCTATTTTTAGGGAAAATTTTTAGGGAAAATTTCTCCAAGATTTTGCACAGAGCACAACGTTATCCCATCTTAGGATGTGGACAAAGTGGAGCGCATGCTCGAACCCAGGTCAGGGCCGTAGCTAGCGGGGGGGCAGTTGCTCCCCCAGCGACGTACATTTTTTAGTGGCAAATGTGGGGAAAAACCTGCTTGCCCCCCCCCCCCCCCCCCCCCCCCAGCAAGTACAAAGAATAACCAAGGCTTGCCCCCCCCCCCCCCCCCCCCACCACAGACAAAAATTTCTAGCTACGGCCTTGGAGGTTGTTGTTCTTCGTCGAACAATTCAGTCTCGTACTAAGACGTTTTCTTTCGGGCGTTTTTGACGAGTTCTCTGATGAGTTACCTCTTGAGAATTGTTTGGAGGCGAAGGGACTGCATGTATAGTTTACAGAATGAGCGTCCGTGCTGTATTGGGCTTACAAACACGAGGCGTAGCCCTGTTAAAACTATCCCACAAATTTTTGCGGGATACTATGATATTTATAGTTTATTTAAGCATTAGAGCATAACTTTCTATGACCTTATCGGCTCAATATAGAGCACGCGTGATGTTGGGAGAGACACGAGTACGTTGTAAAATCACGAGCCGCACGCGAGTGATTTTAAAACGTTTCGAGTATCTCTCCCAACATCACAAGTGCAGCTCTATTTGCCGATAAAGTCATTAAAAGTTGTTCTCTAATGCTTTTATGATATAGCGGGGGAGAACCATTACTTTATCGGTGAAATAGAGCATAGATTTGGACCAATCAGAGCGCGCGTTACATCGTAGCTATATTATAAAGTTTAATAGTTAAAATATTTATTTTTTTATCTTACAATTGTTTCAACAGCTACCTACTTTTTGCACAATACTTTTAAAAAAATATTTTAGTTTTAAAAGCTGGGAGGCTTAAATATAGTCTTAAATAAACTGACAATTTCTAGTTAGCCCCATCATGACATGCTCACATGTTCACACTCACACTTTTTAATGGGGTTGCATCATCTTATCACTGCATGTTTCCCCTCTTTCGTTGAGACTTTGACTTGAAATTGGCATTTGAGAGAACCCACAACAATCCAGTGTAGGAAAGAAATATCATGTGATCGAGGGTGACATCACACCACCTTGCTGCACTCCCTGGACAACTTTTCATTACCTGTTTTTCTTGCTTTTGAAAATATTATATAAACTTTTCCTGATATTGTCTCTGATCCACATGACACACCATTTTGTTCTCATCAATTTGTACTTATCTAGCACTTGAAAGGTTATTTAAAGGCCGACTTACACCGCGATATGAGCCAAATAATACGAGGCCACGTATTACCTCAGCGATTTTGGTGCGTTGTACGCGTTAAATACGTACGTGTGTGTAAGTCCGAGACAAGTCAGGTCGTAGGCAAAAAGATATGCATGAGGCGAGCACGTCGCATCCGACAGACTTAAGGTATCGGAAAGGTCCAAGGGATCCTTTGGGGGCAGAATCGTTGTCATTTCGTCTGTTTTAAGATAGGTCCATGTATTATATATCATTGTAAAGCTTCTGAAGAGTAGAATACAAATATGATGCAAAAGGGCCCTTCAATCTTTCCCCATGCCTAGAAGTCGATGACGATTATTTTGCCGACTTCTTGTGAATTGAACTGCAAATGCATAAGCTCACTAAATAAATCCCACTGCCCTTTCAAGTGCCCCTTTAAGTTAGAGACATACGTCACACTGTTTGACACATCTTCACCAGCTCCAGCACAGCATCAGCTAGTTTCTCATAGTCTTGAAGTTCATATAGATATGTGCTGACACCCTGATATAAAGCCTCCCATTAACAGACCTAACAGGGACCTCTATAGCATACCTAGCATGCAGCATTTCCTGGACAGCGTCAGCCATTGCTTTCCCAACCTGCTGCTTGGGTTGGTCCAATTTGGGTTTATCCTTTCTCTGACTAGGTAGGTCCAATGTTGGCTGACTCACTGCACCACATGATTTATCCAATATGGGTTTACCCACTGTCTGAATGGGTGAGTCCAATATGGACTTCTCCACTTCTTCACTCTGTATGCCTGGTTTATTAAGTGCAACCGTTGGCATGACGTTGTTTATCTGGCACTCAAAAAGTACATCCGGCAGACGCACTAGAACCATAGGCCCAAACATGTCTAGGGGCAACAGGGTGTCGGTTCCCCAGCGAGAAGCCAGGATGGTGCCAGCCTCGTGTGCAAGACTTGTGTTATGCTGATAGATCCTGCCAGGCCCAGTACTTATCCAAAAATCTAAAACTAAAACAATGCATTTCAACTTCGGAAGAGAAACGATATGTTTTCGATAAGTTTTCAATTTCTCTCTAAGCAATCAATGAATCAAGCAAGCAATCAAGCAAGCAAGCAATCAAGCAAGCAAGCAAGCAAGCAAGCAAGCAATCAATCAATCAAGCAATCAAGCAATCAAGCAAGCAAGCAAGCAAGCAAGCAAGCAAGCAAGCAAGCAAGCAAGCAAGCAAGCAAGCAAGCAAGCAAGCAAGCAAGCAAGCAAGCAAGCAAGCAAGCAAGCAAGCAAGCAAGCAAGCAAGCAAGCAAGCAAGCAAACAAACAAACAAACACACCAAACAAACAAATAGTGCCTTCTCATAGTCATATTCTTGATATTCTCTGGAGCTTTCTTTCGTGTATCACCAGAAAACATAGATGGGCTCACCTGTATTTAGGGCAAGGAAAGGAGTGTAATCCCTCAGACCTGAAATGCAGACAAACCAAAATAATTATTTTTCAACTGTTATTTTTGGTACTGCAGGACCAACAGCATGAAGTAAAATCTTGACAATTGTGTTGATGCTTTGGACATAATCAGCATCCCAAATTTTCATTGTTCAATTGAAGCACCAGGAATTAGTAGAAAAGCTGTCACACGCGACCACTTTATGATAACAACATCATCTCCTTGTCGATTGTTTTTTTGACAGTATGTTACAGATTTCCTGCTAGCAGAGGCATGTCTCTCTTCCTGTTGTATTATATGGGCTGATAGTGGGCTCTCTCTTCCTTCTGTCCATCAGCCCAGCAAATACAAAGGAAAAGAGACTATAATACTGGGTGAGGCAAATCGCAAAATGCATGAAAGAGCTTGTGTCAGCCGCCATTTTGACAGCACAGCAACATATCAAGTCTGAGAAAGCATCCATTTCCATCAGCTGATTAAGAGAATGTAGAGCGATGTTCTCGATTGCATTTGGTAAATCAAATCTGGTACTTTGTTTTTAGATGTTTATTAAGAGATTTCTATACGTAATTCGTCTTCTAATATCGAACGAAAACTATAATAAAAGAGTGGCTGACACGGGCTCTTTAATTCCAACCCAAGAGACGCTTAGGACCCGGGCTTAGGACACTATGAAAATGCCAAGATGCCAAAACTGTAGTTACATTTCAACATAGTTTATAGAGGAGAATGGTTAGGAAACCTGCCACCCTGTTATTGTACTATGTCTTTGTTCACTTTTTCAGAGAAATCCTTTGTTTGTGCAGGGTCAAAGTACATAAGTACCAAAATCCAGCCAGTAACATTCAGTGTACAACCAGACATGCATATTAGATGAGCATGAAACAAAAGATTGTGCAGGGTCAATATCACGTGATAGCCCCTTTCAACATCCAGCCCACGCTATTGTGTTGGTCCTTTGAAGTTTGCCGGGCTTCCTAACCATTCCACTCCATTAACTATGATTTCAAGGACCATGTTTTGTAACATACAGTAGAACCGCATGAATAAGTACAAATAAGTACATAAGTTCATTCGCCCCTTCGCTCTCGATCGTACCTCACTTTGCGAGAGGAAACGTCTGAATTCACCTCGGGATTTTCTAATCCATTACGCAATTTCTGACCCAAAATCGGTCAGTAGAATCTGATTGGTTGCGTTTCTCAGTAAGACGTGCAGGCGAACAATTCCATGACAACACAGGCTCCCCCAAGCAAAACAAAAGCCTACAAAAAACTCCTAAGCCAGACAACCAGTTGCCACAACTGACTTGAAAGTTGATAAATTCAATTGAAAGTTGAAAGTTAATAAATTCAATATGTATTTCCGCTTCTACCCTCGAAAAATCAGGTACCATCGAGAACAAAGGGACTGCTGAAATTGAGGCTAATGAATAAGAGGTTTATAGAAAATCACACTTCTGCAGAGAAACGTTAGCGTTATACTTTAATTATTTCTCACCTCTGAATAGGAACTCAGTAGAAAATCCCTCGCCAAAACCTCCAGACACAGTCAGACATCTGATTGAGGACTTGTGTTTTTTGTCAACATACAGAGCAGCACATCCCTGCCATGATGATGGAGGAAATGATTTTCATACATTAGCATATTTGGAACGAATTTTCCGACTTAATCATAAAGTCAAATCTGTTTTAGTCGGAATCTTGTGGATCCAGGTGCTGGATGAGCATTCTCAACAATCCAGTCCATCCAGAAATACATATGGATCTGCAATGAGCAAATCTGAAAAAGATCCATATCCTCGGCATATCCCATGGAACGTTTTCTATCTCAGGAATTGTTTGATGCAAGTATCACAATTGATCCACAAGTCTCTGTAAGCAAAGCGCTTCTTCAACTGTTGTCATCAACTCTGACTTATCATTACACTGGCAGTGCTCGACCTTAACTTTTTTGGCCACTAGTCCCAGGACAAGTAGCACAGAAAGTTACTTGTCCTAGCCAAGTTTCTAGTTGTCTAGTTATGGTATAAAAAAATGTTGTAAAATATAGACCAAGCCTATGTACGAAATATAATGTAAACGTGCTTACCAATGTCCATTACTCATTAGACTCCATGTGGGCTGAACTGGTGACTGGACGAAAGCAAGACGAAAGGAAAACATTTTTCGTGAAAAGATGATAGCCTCAAGCGTTTGACACACAACCCGCTAAAAAAATAACAGTGTGAACACTTTTAAACAACAAACTACACACCAGCAAAATGTCTTATGTTTCGCACAAAATTGTTGATTGTCCTGTGACTAGTGCCCCTGAGTTTTCACTTGTCCTGAAGCATTTCTTACTTGCCCAGGTCAAGTGGACAACCGCTAAGGTCGAGCACTGACTGCGCACTTGGTATAAGCATATCGATTCTTGACATCTCAGGTCATTTAGTTCCATTCTTCAGAAAATTGTCTGATATAACTTCTTTGCAATGTGGTTCCTTGCTCCTGCTGATTTCACATCCTGCACGGACTGTTTTCTACATTTCAACATTTCACAACTCTGATCATTTACCACTCTTGCTTAAACACCTCATTTTTATGTTGTACTCCCTCAGCCAGCACATGGCTCGAAGGACCATTTGTCAAAAACATCACTGAAAAGTGTAAGAGTTTATTTCGCTGGTTGCATATTTACAGCCTGAGGGTTCGTGGCAAGTGCGTATGTATACGTATTTGGTTATATCACCATGCTCTCTCATATGTGTTCAACTGTCTTCAGTTTTGAACTTCAGCGGTGGCCCTAGTAGCTGTCATATCAAGAAAGTGCTGTCCTTTTTTTACAAAACAAAAACACAGGGACTTTTGTGTTTATTTCCAATCTCACCACCAGGTCCTTTGGCCAAGAAAAAAAAAGCAGAGAGAATTGTGTTTCTTTGACATCTGCCAGTTGCACTTTCCTGCTTTTCAACAAGATATGAGGTGAAATACTTACAGACCTTCCAGATAAGGTAAAGGATTTACTAATAAGAAGTTTTGCAATGTTTGCAAGTCAACAGTTTTTGAGAAATGCTGGAAACTGAATCCACAGTGTGGGATCCAGGATCCAGGGGTGTGGTTCTAGGGCATGGGATCTGGCATCCAGAGTGGGGATCTGGGATTCAGTGCGTTGGACCCAGGATTAAGGTAATTCCACTGAAATAAAACTTGTCGTATAATTGTTTTCTTAATTGTCTATTTACTATTTAGTATATAAGGAATGAAAATATGAAATAAAAAGAGGGGGTGCCCATGCTCGTTTAGAAACTGTGATGGCGCAAACATACCCATTTTTAGTGCCTGAGGGCTATTTTGTGAAGGAATACTTGAAACAAGAAAATTGTGATAAAACGCTCACTAATGAAGCAATCCTGTTCGCTTGCAAGTTTGAACATAACTGTTGGATGCTTCACTACCTAGGACGAACATTGGAATGTTTAATTTTCTATGACTGTGTGTTGACGCTACTCTTGAAAATGTGCAAAAATGTGCGCACCGCTCGTGATAATTTGAGAGTCTTTGGTGTCTCATTTTAGGGCTTTTTATGACGATAGCTCAAAAACTTGTCGTGGAAATTTCTTTAAACTTTTTATATAACAGGGGAATGATAGTTTTATTAAAATGGTAAAATAAAAAATGGGGGTGGCCAATCTTGTTTTCGCCCAATATCCCAAAAAGGGACTTTTTCTTGGTGTTTCTCGCTCAAATGGGGATATTTAGCTTGCGCGCGCGTGCTCGATTGCGTCATTTTCGAACAAAATTGATTGTGCGTCCATGCGCAGAACAGCGTGCGCCATGCAAAACAGGGGAATAACCTAAAAAAGCATTGGATCCTGGATCCAAAGGTCAGGATCTGGGATCAAAGGACTGGGATCCAGTATCCAGGGGCTGGGACCTGGAATCCTGAAGCCTTCTGTGGATCCTTTACATGGGGTGAACAAGATGATCATTAACTCCGCCTTGAATCTTCGCAGACTGCGCATCACCAGGGCACATGCATTTTGACACTCCAATTGTGGTTGAATTGTTTGCGTGCGTCACATGGAAGTGAAAGATTAGAAATGAAAAGCTCAGAGACAGTATGGATAAGATTGTGAGGAACAAATAATACAATACATACCTAGGGTTACACAACCACTTGTGTGTATGGTCACATAGTAATCAGCCTTCAGCTCAGAAAGGTTTAGTGACAAAATTCCAAGAGCATGTGCACCATCTATCATAACCTGGACACCTTTACTATGACATATGTCAATCAGCTCTTTGACAGGCATGATAATGGTATGACAGTGGTATGTGAGATATGATGGCCAGTGGGTGCCAGGCTCAAGAGATTCCCTCACAATGGTAAGGATTCTTCTTTGATGACGGCAAGGGGATGGCAACCTGTTGCAACTCTACTCCTATAATACAAAGCAAGACCAGATTTCAAAAAACTCAGGAGTAGAAAAGGGAGGCAATTTGTGGAAGTTTAGAAAAGTAAGCAGCTTCAAAAAAATATCCCATAAAATTTACCAGAGTTAACATTTACCAGAGTTCATAAAAACAAGCACCACCAAGGTTCCTTTTCTATTTGGCTGGTGGGTGGTGGAGGTGGCGAGCATTATTTGAGCAGGGAAAATATGGGGATATATATTAGGGAGCAACTGCAGAATGGGCAATTCCAGAAATATATGTACCCCGGGGATGGGCAGCATTTGGAAATTCTGAATTGGAGGGGGGGTCTTCAAGCTCAGGAATCTGCCTGCATGGGATTGGGGGGGGGGGGGGGGGGGGGGGGGTTAAGCGGAAGCTAGGTTAACCATCATCATCATCATCATCATCATCTTTATTAAAATTGAACACGGTTAAAAATCATCAGGCGAAATATAAATATCTTAATTACTATCTACACTATGAACAACTATCTTATTATATACAAACTAAGGAAAAGAAAATTAAAGCCTGTTTTCCATGAATGCCGTGTTGTTTGGGTATAAGTTTAATAAACTGTCGCCGAAAATTTGAAGAGACTGAGTTTCTCTTAAGTTGGGGGGAAGTTTGTTCCACAGAACAGCACCACTATAGCTAAAGCTGTTTTTATAATAGTTAGTACGTGGCCAGGGGAACAACCAACTTATTCTCGGAGTTTCTAAGATTATAGTTAGGAGATATATCCTCTCGGTGAACAAATCTAGAGGACAAGTAACTAGGCACTAGTTCATGTGAGATTTGAACATCATTATTGCCTTAGTTATTTGACGTTGGCAGTGGAGATTGCGCCATCCTAAATGGTCAAAAAGGAGGTGGCATCGGCATCGTAATTAGAATTCGTAATAATACGGGCTGCTCGGTTTTGGAGTTTTGTAGTTATTAGCAATTGTACTACCACAGGAACCCCAAACAATGTTACAATAATCAAAATGAGATTGCACGAGGCCTTGATAAACATCAAGTAGAGTTGTTCTTGGTACACAGTTCCTGATTCGTTTTAAAGCTCCAACACCGGCAGCAATTTTCTTAGATATTGTATAAACATGTGTTCCCATGTCAAATGTTCATCGATTATAACTCCTAGAGATTTTGGCCGAATGAGATTGTTTTATTGGTATATTATTATTTCTAGATTAGGGGGGTGCGGGAAATTATTCAGTCTTTGCCGAGAGCAATTAACATAAATTCAGTTTTAGTCATGTTGAGAGTTAATTGTTCACCGAGAGCCAACAGCTAAATGTTAGCAAGTCATCGTTTAAAGTAGACTGGATGGAGCCAACATCATTTCCAGACAATGTCAGATGAGTATCATCTGCGTACATTCTTGGTATCGATTTGCTTAGGCAATTCGGAAGGTCATTGATATAAAGTAAAAACAACAAAGGTCCTAGAATTGTTCCCTGGGGAATTCCACATTCCAAAAAAACATGTTTTGGAAAGGGAACCATTGACAAGGCATTTTTGTGCACGATTGTTAGGTATGAGGCAAACCATTTATGCGCAATTCCAGTAATACCGTAACAATTTAGTTTAGATAACATAATATTGTGATCAAACTGTATCGAACGCTTTCTTCAGATCTAAAAAAAACAACAGCATTTACATTGCCCTGGTCAATATTATAAGACCAGCTATCAGTTGCGTCAAGCAATGCGGTTTGAGTAGAGTGTGGAGAGCTCGAAAAACCAGATTGATATTTGGAAAGAACATTGTGTTCAGACAAATAAGCAAAATATTGATTATAAACTATTCTTTCAAAAACTTTGCTATTACTGAGATCACGGATATTGGACGATAATTATCTATATCGCATTTATCGCCTTGCTTAAAGAGGGGGGTGATTCGAGCACATTTCCAGTCGTTGGGGAAAATGCTGAAATTAGCGAGGCATTGAAAATATTGTCAATTGTGGTGCAATAAGATCGGCGCACTCTAGAACAAGTCGACTTGAAATGTGATCAAGACCAGCCCTTTTGTCTTCTTATTTTCTTTAGTAGATTATTACTTGGCTATTACCCATTTGATGGAATTGGAAATTCGAAACCACCTCGGAATGTAGTCATAAAAACTAACAGGACTAGTACTGTTAAACACTGGTATTTCTGCTGCGAGCTTCGGACCAATTAAAGAGAAGTGATCATTGAAAGCGTTCGACAAAACAGATGGATTCGTTTGGTTCTCCATCCAGTCTTAACTCCTTAATTGAAGGCTGCTAGTTTTTCCGAGAAGTAAGCTCGTTGATCACCCGCCACGTTTTACGAGGATCACCGTCAGATTCAGCAAATTTATTTTGGTAATAGCGCTCTTAGTACGCTTATTTCAGAAATTGACATGTTGCGCGTTCTTTTAAAATTTGCCCAATCGTGTGGATAGGACTTGATGGCTTTTATTTTATAACATCTCGTTTATGCATTTTTTCTTTCAAGTCAGCGGAAATCCACGGAGACGCTTTAGCGCGCACACGCTTTGTGCAAAGTGGTGCGTGTTTATCAGCAATGGCGTGGATTTGATTTCCATTCAGACCAAAGCTGATTGGGATCCTTTGTTGGCTATCAAAATTCCAAATTGACTATAATATCATTTCGAAAGTTTACGCTGTCAAAGTGTTTGAAATTTCTGAAGGTTACTGAGCTATGCCCTCTTTTAGTAATTCAACAGCTAATTTTCGATATGCATATACAAGGCTATGGTCGCTAATAGAAATATGGGCAACACCAGAACAAACAACCCTTCAGGAATGTTAGTAAAAATCAAATCAATAAGAGTAGATGATTTTTCTGTTATACGTGTGGGTTGTTTATCAGCTGGTGTAGGCCATAAAATATCAGCGATGTCATTTAGATCCTAACGTCATATCGTAAGAGTAGCGGAGTAGTAGCGGCCATATTAGCGTTCATATCTCCTACCAAAAAGAAATCAGATTGACTGGTCGAGTAATCCGATTAGATTCTCGATTTGAGGATAGAGTCTCACAGATGAATCAGGAGGCCGATACCAGTTTACGACAATGAGCGGTTTAGAGTGCGGCATCGTATTTCAAGGCATAGATTTTCTAAATCAGAATAGCGAGGTCATTGCGCACGGAGAAATTGATTACTGATCGCACATAAAAACACACGCCTCCACCTTGATTGCTAAGTCTGTCTCTTCTAATTAAATCGTAAGTCGGAATCTGAATATCAGAGTCTAAATGAGAGGAATCTAATTTGGTTTCTTGAATTGCGAGAGAGTGTCTAAGTTATTATTATCAAGAAGAATGCGAACTTCGTCAATATGGGCAGACAAGCTATTAACATTTAGAGAAGCTAATTTAAACCCACTAACGGTGGTAATGGAAATTGTATACGGATGTTTGGTAATGTTAGATTTCTCCAAACAAACGGCATTCAATGGTTTGCCCTATACGTAGATAAGAAATTAACAAAGTTCTTATGAAGGAGCTCATTACCTTGTTTAGTTAAGTGAAGCCCTCGCCTGTTTAAAATGTTTGTCATTTATGTTGTTTGTCATTTGTGTAACCTCTCACGAATTTATATGCCTGGGGGGGGTAAGCCATTTTGGAAAATTCTGGATGCATTGGGGGGGTCTCAAAACTAGTGCCGTCCGTGGTGGGGGTACATATATTTTCTGGAATTGCCCAATAACCCTCGTGTATACCTCCAAAAACATGTCAATGTGTCAACTGGTCAAAACCCGTACAACCTGTCAACGCATCAACTGCTAACTTATAGTCATCAACTCATATTTCTTGTAAAAAACCTTAAGATTAGCCAGCCCCTTGGTCTGAACTCTGTAGAGCACACAGTAGAACAAGGCTATGTGGATGGTGATTTAGTTATCTCCAGTGTGTTGATGCATTGATTTAAGGGTATAGACGATAAAATGTGATGGGGATAGCCAATTATTAGATGTGGACATTTACCATTCTCACTATAATGTGATGAAGTAGCGCTTGACAGAATAATAGCAGGGTCAAGGTAGAACACTTTGTCCCATTTTCCAAGCCCTAGAGACTTTATACCGTGCATGAAGCTCTGTAGCATTCGGGACAAGCGCTAAATCCCGCGGGTCACAACACAGGAACACCGCGAGTCTTCGAGTCAATGAGCCATGTACCGGAGCAGTTCTCTGTCTATAACCGCAGTGGCTGGCGTTCAACATACACTCGCCACTTATTTGCGATATCTAAAGCCTCCTTCAAAGCAGATCCAAATGCCCCGTGGTTGAGAAAAGTCCCAGTTGCGAAGTCAATATAGAATGGTTCTTAGCCTCGCTACCGAATTTCGTCTCGGGGAATTTGGCTGCTCTACTGGGAATGTTGGAGCATTGTACAATTCCTCGGGCAGTTCTATCAACTCTTTAGCCTTATCGTACTCCATTACGCGTGAACATCTGTTAAACTTTGCAGCAAAAACGTTCCTCAACTTCTTCTCCTCCGCCATATTGTAATATTGCTTCACTATGCTTGGTCATCCTGTGTTAGCAAGGACCGCTGGTTGCCAGTCCACAATTTGACTTCACTAATTTTGTCTCATAAATTGATTATCAGTAGAATTTGTAAATATCATTGTCATAAAACTTTTTTCAATTTCATTTAGAGTTGAAACATGTTTCTTTTTTTACACATTTATTTTGTCGCAAAAAAGCAACAGGTTATGGGTTTCCTGTGCTATTTGCTGTGCGGGCAAAATGCTGGAACGCCGCCTGCGCCCGCGATATTAAAATCTTCAGGTTATGGGTTTCCTGTGCTATTTGCTGTGCGGGCAAACTGCTGGAACGCCGCCTGCGCCCGCGATATTAAAAATCTTCTCAAGAGTCGAACAAAAAGCGAAGTAGAGGATTTGGAAAAAAAAAGAGTTGAATCTTTGGAAATTCGGTTATCCAGGGTTTGTAGACATTGCACCATGGTTTTAGGGCTGGTTGAATTCTATGAGCACCAGAGTGGCATTAATTTTCATCCTGCGAGCTGGTAAAAATGAAGAAAACAAGAAAACAGAGACTTTCAAGTTGGTCCGTGGATAGTCACCTCGACCAAAGGCTCGATTCTAAGGGCGACCGAAGCTGACAGGTAAAAATTAAACGCGAAAGTAAGAACTTATAAACACGCCTTGGTTCAGCTTGACTTTTTACAAAGTCAAATTGAAAAGAAAAGAACGAGAAATTGTGAAAGCTTGATGGTGCATAAAGGCCTTTTGTATTAATACTTATTTACTAGTTTACAATGCTTTCGAGTGACTCTGTAGAACGGACGGGTAAGGTGCGGGTGTGCATGTGTCTATAAATAGTCTATAATCTATGTACAGGTTATATTGATTCCAATAACCAATCTTATCCAGTTCATCAGCGAGTAGAGGTCTGAGTCAAGAGCCGTGAGCAGTCCAAGCGGCAAATGCTGTTTTTTCCTCAAAGTCGTTTTTGTTACTGAGAGGAATGGGGGCACTACCTTTATTGAACGTTTCTTAGCTTAGAAAGAACAGTCAGCGTCTTAAAACCCTATTGCGAGATAACATTGAAACGCCGCCGAGATTCGGCCATTTTGTTTACACAGGCAACCCACCTTATCACGTGATACATTTAACATTTGATGCATAGTTCGCTGTTTGATGGGTGCCTGTGTAAACAACAAATGGCGGAATCTTGGTGGCGTTTCGATGTTTATCTCGCAATAGGGTCAGTTAAGACGCTGACTGTTCTTTCTAAGCTAAGAAACATTCGATAAAGGTAGCCCTATTCCTGTGAAGTATCAAACAAAAACGACGAAATCAGACTAGACTGCAGAATACACACTCGCGTATAGCAACATACAGTACTATAGCCTAAAAGAATGTTGTCAATGCGCTGAGGAAACCAATTCATTCACATAGCCCATTCTATACAGTGCGCTTCAGGGGACTAAGTAGAAGTTGACACATTGACAAGTTGATGAGAGCAATAATATTGACACGTTAATAAAGTCTTTATTATTTATTTATTTAGTCAGCTCGGTGTGGTTGATAATGCTCATCCAATGTCCTCCTAGTGCCTCTCAGTCGTGGTGATCACTGTCAGAGGTTCTCAGGGACCATCAACTCTCTCGGTTTTCCGGGAGACAATTTTTTCTCCTGGGAAAAAAATCATTGTTGTTGTTGTATTTTTTAGAATTTAGGTTAGTCCAATCAGAATTGTCCTACGATTCCAAGTCAAGTCAAGTTTATTTCTATATACAAAACAATAAGCATTACAAACCTGCAGGTAGCAAAGCTAATCTAGGTGGGTAGGAAATTATAGATATACAATAACTGTTTGAGAAAAAAGAAAGCGGAAGACAACATAAAAAGAAAAAAAATGAGTTAAACACTACAGAATTTAGTATTGCAAAAGAAAGTAGAAATTAAGTAAAATCAAGCATCTGAAAATTTTGCATATTGTTTATCAGTGTTGACATATCAAGGTAATTATCCTCCTCAGCAGAATAGAATTAATTGAAGATGAAGGTTTTTTTTTTTTTTGTTTTGGGAGCGAACAAATGCTTTAAAGGAATGCTGTTCCACACCTTGGGACCAATTCTAGATATCGGCTTTAAAACGTTCTAGAATATGGTATTTGAAAATTGCCTGATGAGGCAAATCTAGTATTATATCCCTGTAGCCAAAGCCCATGAGAAACAACAAACAAACAGAGTAGGCTCTGGGAACCAGTGTATCATCATTCATTTTATTTTACAAAAAACAGATTGTCCTCTGACTTGGAACTACCCTCTTTGCCAGAGATGACATTTGGAGAGAGCATTCTCAAGATCCAGCCTACAGGAGGCTACGGTATACAGTTCAATGCTGTTGATGCTCTCCGCCTTGTGATAATAAACACGACCTCATGAAAGTAGCAGTAGCAGATCAGTGGCAAAGGGAAAGGTATACACAGGGTTTCTGAAATTACTATTCATTCCCTTGTTTTAAAGAACCTGTCGGGGGGGGGGGGAGGGGTAAGCCTTGGCCATCCTTTTTTTTTGCTGGCTGGGGGGGTAAGCAGGTTTTCCCCCACATGTTGACACTGAAAATGTTACTTTGCTAGCCCCTTTGCTAGCTACGGCACTGGGTATTTAGGTTAGAGCATTTTAATGCTGTACAAGCACAAGAAAACTTGCAA